>CAWUFW010008550.1:600000-875732 GCA_963921515.1 Calotriton arnoldi
TTTCAGCGTGGTTCTGCCCTCGGCATCATGCCCTGGGGGTACACCTTCCACTGTCCACCGAGACACTCCGCGACAACCCCCCTAGTCATCTGCGGGAACCTGCTCTGCTCTCGTGACCCTGCCCCGGTGCACCGCAAGTCAGCGGCCCGTGGCAGTAGGCCCATGCAGGACGCTGTGCATCCGGGGCCACTAACTCTGTGCAGCTCAGGTCATGGGTCCTTTACGGTTGAATGGTTGTGTCCTTTACGATGTACACTGTTGTCGATTTCTGACTGCACCAGGCAGCCCTTGCCGGCTGGTGTGCACACACCCCACACACATCCAACACAGGTGTCACTCAATATGTGTGCCTGCTAATAAATGTGGCTGGGCGCACGTGCTCATAGCCATTCACACCATCTGAGCAAGTGTGTCCGTGTGGTCATTGTGTCAGCATGATGGGCACGGCACTGCAACATCACAGTGTGCTATCCTCAGCGGACGATACCATGTCACCTCAGCGTTGGCAGTGACCTTGGACATGTAGCTTCGCCCGGCCCCCCTGCATACACAAGCGGCGTGTGCTGGTCCGGCGTACGTCAGTTCAGCGCAGGGGTGTGCTGCATCGGCAGGGGGAGCAGGGCGTGGCTCGGACCTGGCCTTGGGCAGGATGTGCGGTAAGTGTGTCTCTGTGTTGGGTTGTTGTCGCCACCAGGGCCACAGTAGACGACGTTGCAATGTAGCATGCACCAGGAGGGCGGGCCCACATGGACGGGGAAATGTAGGAGCGCAAGACCGCTCGGGGTCTTGGCACATGCATGCCAAGTGTTATGTGTATCGGTCCTGCGGCTGCATGAGTCAGTTGCCTAGCCTCATTCGCAGCGTGATCACAGCCAGCCATGGACTGTACACTTGTGTCCACCCTGTCCGGACCATTGGCCTACACTCACTTGGCCGCACACCTTCAAAGGCCAGTGTGACTGTGTTGGTGGCATGACGCTGGACATGCGCGGACAGGCATCTCAATGGTGTGCCATAGGAGTGCACGTGATACAACCATGCAGGGCACACAAGTGTGGGGGCTCGTGGGAGGGTGGAGCAGCTGTGAGGCAACGTAACACACAGTGAGGCCGCACATGTGCCAAGTGATGGGCACATCATCCATGATTCCCAGGGTCGCAGACATCCCACCACACCCACGGCAGGCCTCTGTGCGTCTCCTGAATGCATGCAGATGGTGTAGTTACTGTAGGGATGAATGGTCCTTTGTCTGCAATATCTGGTGGGAGCATATCTGCAGCTCCTAGATGTGACTTGCATGTGCCCAGCACCCCCTGACAGATAGGATAGCATTTCCAGGCGACTCCCACACTACGCACTGCCAGACGTGAGGCCAACGTGTACACATCCCACACGCAGAAGTCCTTGGTCGTAGTTTGCGTGTGTGAAATGGCCTTCACTCGTACTCCCACCACACCCTAGGCCTGCACCCGTTGCACACAGACACTGCTCATTGCTCCGAGCTGTGGCTTTTCATCCACAGTACTGGCGCAGGTCCTCACAGTGCTGCTTCAAGCAGAGCCACTGACGCAATGGCAGACCATCCTGGACACATGCTCTACTCCAGTCACGTGGACCTGTACCGTGCACGTCTGCTGCATGTACCTGGGGCACTGCCATTGGCAGTGCTGCGGATCAGTTACAGGCTGAGCTTCCGCCTTGCCAATGTCACCTGCGTTCAGCCTGTGTTGCACTGTCGCTCGTGCATATTTGAGTGGTCCATGGATGTCTGCCTCTCCAACGTTACGGTAGCTGACCTGGATTTCGACATGTGTGTGCGCCCCCTGTTAGACCACGACCAGGAGTGTCACCGTGATGCCCGTTTATGGCATGCCTAGATGTTTGGCATGTATGCTGGGGACTGGACCTGGGAGATTGCAGGAGTCGTTGTGTGCAGTGACCACATTGAGCCGCTCCCTGATTGGGCTTTCGTGCATATTGGGGCCAGGGGTTGGAGTGAGCACATCTGTCAGGGACAGCTGATGGGTTACGTCGCCGACATGTCAGATGTGGTGGACAACGATCTCGCATTGGAAATGTTGGCCTACGCTGCTGCACTGGCGTTCATGGATGAGTGACAAGGTAACTGCAGCCAGGACTGCATGTGACCCATTGCACGTGTCCCGACGCCTGGTTGCATGTTGGGGATCTGGTCACATGTCCCTAGGAGACAGTGGACATGGCTGCATTGGCCTGGACTCCTGATCCATACGCGGACAACATACGCGGGTTGGCATGGACGCTTTCCAACGTTCCTCATTCAGACATGCTGCTGCATTGGTCTGCATGTCGTGGCACTTCCCTTGGCCGTACTGACACGTAATTGTTGATAAAGTTTCCGCACGTTCACTTGTCTCCAACTGTGTTGAGTGTTTATTTGTATGTCAATGTGTGTGTCACGGCCTATCTGGGTCCCTGCCTTACATGCATTGCTGCCCCATCAGGGCTGTGGGTTGGTACTTGTGCATTATCATGTCCCTGTTTCGTGCTTTGCCAGATGCGTATGGCCATTTACCGGCCACAAGCAGGTGCACTTGTGTCCTGTGTTCGGTTGTGCAGATGTTGGTGTTTGTACCACATTGTGTTGGATGTTGGGGTGCTCTGCTTCCTATGTGTGTGTGCTGCATTGTGTGTGAGATGTCCCTTCGGTTCTGACTTGGCTCACCCTTCTCCCTTTCAGGCAGTGTGGTTTTAACTTCTGTGCTTGTTCAGTGGTGTGATATTGCCGAGTTGTGTGACTTGTGCTCTTGGTTGGTGTTGTTCCTCTTGGGCATGGTTTGTCTGCAGTTGTGCTGTGCTTACTTGTGCATGTGTGCCATTGTGCCCATCTCCCCCCGTCCCCCCAGTCCCTGGTCGTTCCTCTCCCTGTTGCTGTTGTGTCTGTTGATTTTGAGCAGTTTCCGGTCCCCGACTCCTGCCACCATCTCCAGACTGATGTGGTGGACACCATTTCCTCCATGTCATCCAGCTCCTGGTGTGGCGCTGGACTCCCACCTCCGGTGTGCATTGCTGCCTTGTGGTTGTTGGCGTGTTTGTTTGTGCGTTTCGCATCATTCCAGCTGTTCTGGTTTTCTGCCATTGTCCTCCTCCGCTCTCCAGCTGCATTCACCTTGTCCACGATGGCCTGCCATGTCTAATGTTTTGTTGCCAATGGGGCTTGTGGGGTTGTGTGCTAGCTCCGACTGCCTCCATTGTGCTTCGCTGTTTTGTGTTTGGTTTGTCTTTTTTTTTCCCTGCTTTTGTTGTGCTTATTCCCGCATGCCGTATATGTGTCGCGGGCCTTGCGCTGCTTATCGCTGCTTTCCTCCTCGCGAATGGGCTCATCGCATGTTTTTTGGTGTTGGGGTTTGTGTTTTTATCTCCGTCGAGGTGGTTGTATCGCGGACATTGGCCGCGATTTCGGGAGACTATCGCATGGTACCGCCGTGTTGTGAATTCCACGTTGACACGGGGTTGTTTTCCCGCGATAGGCTGCGATGTGTAAAGTTACGTTAACATTTTTTGGAGATGTTTAGCACACGTTCTTGTGAATATACCCCTATGTCTGTCCGTTTGACATAGAGGTAGTGTAGGGTCTGTTTAAAGTAATGGGACAGACCATTCACATTCATAGAGACCATTGTTATTGGTTTCGCCATTGCAAAGGTTTCATTCCATGGAAAGATGAATGTGAGGGGGAGGTGGATGGGGTTGTATGTGGCAAGACAGCTGGAGCTCATCAGCTGGGATGAGAGAGATGAGAATACAATCAGGCATAGGGATACCTTGATGTTGTGGCAGTCAGAGATCTCATGGAATACAAAAACTGACTTACGGAGGGGGCTCAATGACATGTGACCCCAGGATATGGAAATGGGTTAAGAGAAGGGACGGATGTTGACTGTGGGGAAGGGAGGATGTAGAACAGGAAGGGGGAGAACACTATGGGAAGGGGGTGAGAAGGGTGTGGGAAACTACTTTGGATCTAGAGCTAACTCCCGTTCCTGCAGTGGCGTCCTAGTATCCCCTTATCCCTTCTTGAGAGCCATGCCTCAGTGTGGGACTTCATGATATGCGAGTGGTGATGCAGAGTGCGGGGCCCATGGCTGGGACGCTGACTGTGGAGTGACATGCCATCTGCATTCATATAGAGAGTGGAAGTACAGAGGGATAATGCTGTGGGAGCAGCCTCCCTTGCCTTTCAAAGACCAGACGCAGGACTCCAGAGAAGGGGGGAGATGCATACCCAGGGACTTTCCCCAGCACTCTAGGGGTACACTCCTTTTTAACCCCTTAACACAAGGAAGAAGAAGAGGGTTAATATTATCCCCTGTGTATCACACCAGTGAAGGGTTTGTGTCAGGATATTCCTTTCATTAGGTGGGGAAGTGGTTAGCAGGAGAAGAGGAAGTGAAATCAGGACAGTAAGCAGTGAAAGAGGCAGCAGTCAGGAGATATATCACCAGGTAATATCATGTTCTTTGTTCTCTCCTCTTTCCCCTCGTAAGGTGTGTTTCAAGGGAAAAATTTATTTATCTCTGTCTCTCTCCTTACATAGCACAACTTGATGCAGGCCTAACCAATAAAATTCACAGTGAGTTGTGCCTCTCAGTCATTGATGCCTTGCTGATACTTGGGGACATTCCATGGCAGAAGAACATCATCTGGGTCCGTCATGAATGTTCGGCTCGAGGCAGAGGTCTCCAGTAGTAGCAATGATTCATTGATGACGTGTTGATCATCTGGCAGGCAGTGAAGCTGGAGGGTCCTCACATCAGGACTGTTGGACTTTGAAAAACCCATGTTTGCCTTCAGAAAGGGAAATCACTAAGAAACCTTTTGGTGCCCACAAAACCAAAAAAGCAAATCACCGTCAACCCAAGTATACACACAATGTGGCGTCTCCCACCAGTTGTGAGTCACTTCCCTTGTGGGCCTTGCAACATCTGCCCATTGACAAAGGCAACTAAAGAACGAGACCTTGGCCTTCAAACTCCTTGGATCTTAGAAAAGCACACTAATTGTGACAGCAGCAATGTAGTGTACATCTTTTTTTTTTTTTTTTTCTTTTTTTAAACATATTTTATTAAATTTCTGGTCATGTTCAATACAGTTTGTTATTATGCAGTGTGTCAACATTTGACAGTTCGTATATTCATACATGAGGTTAACATATAACATCCGATGTATCATTCAAACAATTCCTCTGATATTTGTAATGCATGGATCCTCCCCATTTTAACAGTGTTTCACCCGCAGATATTAGCCGTTCAAATAGGTGAGGTTCATGGAACACAGTGTAGTACAACATATAGTCCAGTTCCTGACTTAACATATAGACCAATCCTAATACCAAACATTTCCCCCCTCCCTCCCATTGAACTCCATAGCAGTTGTATTTAGCACAATAGCAGACAATAACATCGAGTTTCACAGTTGATGTTACTGACAGATTAGTCATGGTATTTAACTAGCATAACATTTTGGCGTATTCTGGGTATTCCAGCACCAGACAACGTAGTCCAGTCTACTACATCCTCTCACCATCCATCCTATGTAAATGTATTGATATCTATCGCTTTGAACTCCTCCATCATAGTATTCCATTCAAGTGAAATAGGTTTTTTGCATAGGCCGCGCTTTTCCTCCCTCTGCAGTTCTATACCTTCAGCTCTACCCCATATAGCTACCTCGTTGTACCAATCTATGATTGATGGCGGTTTTCTCACTTTCCAGCGCATTGTTATTGTTCTTTTAGCAAGTATCATCAGCAAATTAATAAATCGGGCTGTGGGATTACCACTTTTGGCTTTTATAGTCATACCTAATAGACAGCATTCTAAAGTGTCTCTTCCTCTCCCCGGCGCTACTGTATTGAGTATTGTATGTATTGTAGACCAGTACTGTATCAGGCTTGGACATGACCATATCATGTGAAGCATGGTAGCATCTGACTCCTGACAGCGGGGGCACACATCAGGCACGTCAGCAAACATGACACTCAATCTATGAGGGGATAGATAGGCCCGATGTAAGATCATTAGTTGAGTAAATTTAAACTTTGGATTTCGGGACACTTTCCTGGGGTATTCAAGTATAGTTCTCCACTCCTTGTCCGTGAGTGCCCTCCCCACATCATTGCTCCATTTCTCTCTAAGGTTGTGTAATGATGTTGCTCTGTGTGATTTAATTCCATGAGCTAACCACTTCGTGAGGTGACCACCATTCCCCATCAAGTATTGCATGTGCACCAACTCATGCATCGGGGGTTCAGTCCCGGTTGGTGCCCATGCCCTGCGGACAAATCGCAGTATTTGTGCATGTGTCAGGAATAGCGCACTAGGCACTCCCTGTTCTCTCACGAAGGTATCATGGTCCAGCAATGTACCGTCTACAAATAGCATTCCTACTGTGTTCACACCTGCTTCCAACCAGACCGAAATACGTCTTTGTGTTACGACCTCCACCCGCAAGGGAATACCCATCAGCGGTATATTAGGGGCGTACGGAGTCTGTTGTTTGGTATATCGTAATGCTTTTCTCCAGTACTGTAAAGCCACTTTTAGCAGTGGAGGTGTGTTTAGTGGTATTTTACTATTTGGCAGGAGGAGCGTATGTAGCTTGCCCTGACTCCATTCCCTTTGTGACATGCCTATTTCTTGCAGATTTCGGCCTGCTATCCAGTACGCCAGCCATTGCAACTGGCTGGCGCAACAATATGTCTTGAAATCTGGTACTAAGCAAACACAAGGAGATGATGGACGGAGTGCTGAAACTTTTCAGACACTCACCCCCAGTCACAGATCTGGGTTGAATCCATCATCATTCTTTAGCTCACTTTGCCACCCCAGTTCAGACACAGCTATATGCAAATCAGTCTTGACCCTGTGCCTCATGGGAACAGTCCAGCCCGAACTGCCAAGCCATGTCTTCCCTGGACCGGAAACAAGCATCCTGGGACCGGTTTTGGGCTAACAGCCCTCTTCAGCCAGGCTAGCTTGAATCCAGTGGCAAAGTGAGCAAGGGACCCACGTCTGGGCATACCCTGCCAACTTAGGGCGAACAAAGCAAACACAAGGAGATGATGGACGGAGTGCTGAAACTTTTCAGACACTCACCCCCAGTCACAGATCTGGGTTGAATCCATCATCATTCTGGGGTGAATGTATGACATTGTTCTGCATTCTGTCCATCAACTGTTGTTTTTGCATTTGTCACCCCGAGTGGGACGGGTATGCCCAGACGTGGGTCCCGTGCTCTCCATGCCACTGGAATCAAGCTATCCTGGCTGAAGAGGGGTGAAACCCTGAAACCGGTCCTAGGATGCTTGTTTCCAGTCCAGGGAGAACCTGGCTTGGCAGTTCGGGCTGGACTGTTGCGATCTTAGTATGTTAATCGCCCGGGATATATTACCATCTATCATATTCTCCAATTCTCTATAAATCCGAATTCCTAAGTATTTAAAGGTATCTGCTGCTACTTGGAATATCCATGGGCCAAAGCACAGTGGGTCATGTAACTCGTAATCTGTAAATGAACATGCATATGATTTGTCGTCATTGATAGAGAGCCCAGACAAGGACTGGAACTTCTGAAAGACATTCGAGAGAGGTGTGTGATCGCTACTGAGGTCCCCAGAGTATAATATAATGTCATATGCGTAGGCCGAAACAATGTGGGTTTCATTTCCTATGTGTATCCCATGTTGTGGTGCCAGTGTACGGAGTTTGACCAGTAACGGCTCTAGAGCTAGAATAAATATTAAGGGCGAGAGCGGACAACCCTGCCTCGTACCTCGTGCCACTGCATATTGTGGTGATATGTGAGTCCCCGTGCGGGCATGTGCAGTGGGATTGGCATATAATAATGCTAACCATTTTGTATAGTAGTCTGGAAGGACATATCTCGGAAGAGTACGAGACATATAGTTCCATTGCAGTGAGTCAAACGCCTGCCGCAAATCTAATGATATACAGCCTTGCGTATTTGTGTGTGACGACGCTCTTGTCATCAGTTGATGCAGCCTATGAATATTTAGAGCTGTATTTCTGCCTGGTACGAATCCACATTGATCAGTGTGTATTTAAAAAGGTATAAATTGTTGTATTCTGTTAGCCAAGAGTTTACTTAGGATCTTGTAGTCTGTGTTTAGCAATGATAGCGGTCTATATCCTGCTATGTCTGTACTATTTCTGCCTGGCTTCAGCAGTGAGATTACTACTGCCTGTAGTGTGGTGTTAGGTAGTGTACCAGTGTCTATTGACACCTGATACATTATGTTAAGATGCGGAGTCAGTGCTGACATATACGTTGCGTAAAATTCTACAGGCAGTCCATCTGACCCTGGAGTGTTATTTCTAGGAAGTGCCTTGATCGCCGATTTAATTTCCGCCTCCATTATAGGTTTGTCTAGCTCTTCCTTATGCTCCTCTAACAGTTGTGGTAGGTGGAGTTCCTCAAAAAATGTGTCATAATCACTATCAGATAGTGCAGGGGCTGCTGCATATAGCGTCTCGTAGTACGATTTAAATGCTTCGTTAATGTCAAGCTGAGTGTTGACAGTTGCCCCCTCTGGGCTGGTTATAGCTAAAATGGGAGTCGTGGTCTGTGAATTCCTTATTATCCTTGCCAGAAGTGGTCCAGCTCTGTCCAGCTCTGTATGTTGCTTTTGTGTATACAACCGGTAATCCAGTAGTCTTAAATCCTCTAATAGTTCTGCATATCGTATATGTGCTTCTTGTAGCTCATCCTTGCTTGTATTGTCTCTCTGTGCTTTCTTTTCCAGCATGCCTAGTTTGTTTTCTAATTCTGTGAGTTTATCTATCAGGGTTGTACGTTCTCCTATTCTCGTACTAATAGCTACCCCTCTTATTACTGTCTTGAATGCATCCCACTCCACCTGTCGTGAGCTAGCAGTGTTGGCATTTTCAGTAAAGTAGTTATTAATAGCTGTAGCTAATGTGCTATGAAATACAGAATCTTCTGACAACGAGGGTTGTAATCGCCACGTGGGTATTGGGGTGGGTATTCTGCCCCATGTAAGGGTTATCTCCAATGGATTATGATCTGATAGTTTTTTTCCTAGGTATGTCGTGTCTATTACATTAGGGAGCAGTCTCATAGAACAGAATATCCTATCAATTCGTGTATGTAAACCGTGTGGGGGAGAGTAGAATGAGTACTCTCTACTATTCGGATGCTTCGCTCGCCAAGCGTCTCCAATATTCCATCCCCGCGCCCAACTCCTCAGTGCCTCTGCTTGTTTCCTACTACTTGTGCCCTGTAGGGGCGGGTGCGATCTATCCAATTCCTCATCTAGTATAGCATTAAAGTCTCCTCCCAACACCAAAGGGTAAACATCCCAATCCGTCAACATCGTAGACAATGATTCTAAAAAAACATGCTGATCTACATTGGGCGCATATACACTACCCAACACTATCTGTCGCCCGTCAAGCCTACCAAGCAGGAAAACATATCTGCCATGTCTGTTTTTTGTTCCAGCAGTTCAAAGGGGACACCGTTCCTTATCCAAATTGCCGCATCTCGTGCAAAAGCCGAGTAAGAGGTATGAAACATATGCCCTCTCCATTTCTTCTGCATTTTACCTGCCTCCGTTTGTGTGAGGTGGGTTTCTTGGAGGAAAGCAATATGCACCTTCCTACGATTGAGTTGTGCTAACGCCCTGTGTCTCTTATGGATAGATCCCAACACCCTCACATTCCAGGTCGCATATGTATATTTGTTAGACAGTGCCATGCGTCTGATATCGGCGTATTCTAGTGTGTGTCACTGACCTGCCATCGTGTAGAAAGAGAAAAGAGCATGTGTCTGAGTTCATAATAAACTTCCCCAATCCAATTCCCAATACTAGGTTCCCCCAAATAACAGTAGAGGACCAAACAATGAACAATTGTATAACCGATACACTAAAAAATATGAAACATAGTGCAGCCGCTTTTGGGGGGGTGGTGACCGCCTCACCTCGCCCGTGCATCACACACTTCAGATCAACACATTTCTGCAGTCCCGGCCTGAGTCCCTATAAAGTGTAATAGAAATATGGGTGGCAGACAAAGAATCACAAGTCAAGTTCTTGTATCGATATACTTATCTTTAGTAGGCCATGACCCGGAAGCAACAAGAATACCATATCAATGTCAAAGGTCATTTGCAGACTGTGGGGTCACCACGGGGAACAGTGTCAAGCTGCTCTCGGAGTCTGAGTGTTCCTCTGGGTCCTCCGATGAGCCCACGGTTTCAGCAACGGAAGTCTCGTCCTGTTCCATCAGTGTCGCCGCTGCCAGCAAGGCCTGGGTCTGACTTTCTGTAATTTGTTCCAGCGTGGGGCCCTTTTCAGGGAAAGACCCCGGGTTCCTGTACCTATCCATCTTAAATTTTCCGCCTTTGCCTTGTTGCGTTTTTATTCCCTGGCTGTCTTGTGTTGAGTGTTGCGAAGAGTGCGGAGTTAATGTTACTTCGGCCCATTCCATTACATCCTCCGGGTTATCAAAGAACAATGCTTTTTGGTTATGGATGACCTTCAACCTCGCCGGAAACAACATGGCGTATTTTAAATTGTGGGTTTGAAGTGTCTTTTTAACCTCCCGGAACGTGTTCCGTGCTTTCTGAACAGCCATCGTGAAGTCTGGATAGATGGAGATACGTTTGTTCTCAAACTGTAGAGGCGCATTTTCTCTGGCTGCATGCAGTATTGTATCTCTGTCTTTGTAATTTAAAATCTTAGCAATAATCGGTCTGGGCGGTTCTCCAGGGCGCAGGAGTCTGGGTGGCACCCTCTGCGCTCTTTCTACAGTGTACATTTGCGACAAACCCTCCTTTGCCACATGATCTCGCAGCCAGTTTTCCACAAACTGTGTAGGATTTGTCCCTTCGCTTCGTTCTGGGACACCTAGTATTCGTACGTTGTTGCGGCGTGATCTACCTTCCGCATCATCCAGCTTTTCTTGTAAGTCTTTCAACTGGCGATTTACTTGTTCCAATTGAGAGGTAGTGGCTGTCTGTTTTGGTACCAGGTCATCTAACAGTATTTGATGGTTTTTGACTTTATCGGCAAGTTTGTCATGGTCGGCCTTTAGTAGTGTGAAACTAGTGGACAATGTACCAATTTGTGATTCAATAGCAGCCCGCGATTCTCTTATTTCTTTCAGTATTAAATCCAGTTTGTCACCTCCAGGTGCCGTGGGCGGTATCATGTCTTGTTCTGAACTTTGCAGCGTATCTTCATGCATCGTGGTTTCACTGTCTCCTGTGGAGGGTGGTTCTGGTTGTTTGGTTTTCGTTCTGCCCATTGTGAATAAGAAATAGGGGAGTATTAGAAGAGGGTAGATAGGGTATGGCCGGCAACAAAGAGCTGAAATGGCCACCCGTCTTGCAAATCAGAGTGGGGTGTTTGTGCGCTTCCCAGTACAAGCAATAGACTTTAGCATTTAGTGTGGAACAGACTATATGTATTCAGCGCCGTTTATAACAGAACTCAAAGGACGCCTCTGCCCAGTAATGTTAGTTGCGTTCCACCGCAGTGCATTGAGTAGTAATGCTCATAAGATTTGCCCAGTAACCAAGTCAAGGCCCCTTACATTCTAATCAGGAAGTTAAGTAGTGCAAGTTCTCTGTAGCTCACTCGGTTCAACTGTTGAACACGACACCAATATATCTGTTTGTATTAGATTAGAATCATCACAGGGAGCGTCGGCGTCTACCTTCATGTAGAGAAACCAGGTGCTAGTTTATCTCCCTGAGTTCAGCATGTCCCCAGTATGTAGACGCTTCCTCAGTTAGCCTGCAGGCTTACTTTGTCTGGGTCGCATTGCAGGCACTTATCTGGGGGTCTTCACTTTATGCCTCCTCCTGTCTTCTGCGTTAGTCATACAGTGTCTCAAGCAGCTTTTAATAATTAATTGCCCAGCGTATTACACCATTACACAGTAGTGCGCTGTTAGTTGGGGTCGTGGTGCGTATCTCGGCAGGAGGCAAAGGGAACCCTAGGGCCAGGTCTCTACAGCCGGTCGCGCCGTTTACAGCATGCGCAGCAGCCAGAGACACCGCCCTTCGCACTTGCCTGACTCCCACAATGGTTGGAGTGCTCACCACAGCCCTCACCAGTCTCACCCCTATGGAGAACAATGCAGACTCGTACTCCGCCACTTCACTGCTGGGCACACTCTGCACCAGAGGAACTGCACGCTTGTCGGACGATATACTTCTCAAGGCCACTCCGTGCCCGGCGACATTTTAAAAGTGTCATCGCTTTGCAGTCCTCCGGAACAGGGTTCTGCCCCGATGGAACCCCGCAGTGCACTCCGGTAATGTCCTCAGCTGGTACAAAATTCGCAACTGCACTTATGCTCACTTTATCATGCCCAGTCTCCAGCCGTCTCAAGCCCGCGTCCGCAAGTTCAGGCGCGGGCTCTGTCTTCAGCCTCGTATCCGCGGGCTCCGCGTCATTCGTTTCTCCTTCACCTCGCCGACTACACGATTCCTCTCAACTTCCCGACGTGCCGCTGGTGTTCCGCACCTCCGTGGCTGCATATGCTAGTTTCTGTTGTTCCTGCCACCCCTCGTTTGCAGTATGTTTGCGGGACCCAGGCCGGAGCTCCGTCTTTACACGTCCGCCATGCACGGCGGTTGGCCATGCCCCCCCCATGTAGTGTACATCTTGATCTGCACATGTGGCCTAAAATATATAGGCATGATGATGAGACAGGCAAGGGTATGCATCAATGAACACCAAAGCACCTTTAGTTGTAAGAAAACCAGCACCAGGTTGATGCGTCACTTTGAATTCACTGGACACATGGAGAATGATTTCTCGTGGTACATCATCGAAAGGTTCTCTCAAATTATTACTGAACAACAACTACTTAGATACAAACAAAGATGGATTTATAGACTGTTGAGCACAACTGCTGGGCTTAACGATGAAATTCCGTGGACACAATTGGCACCTAGATGAAGCCTGAAGATCACATATTGGCCGAACATGCCACTGCAAGAATGTCCCTCTCAGAGGACACAGGGTAAAGTTACAAGACAATTGGTTCCGAGATGAAACCTAAAGATCACATATAGACCAAACATGCCACTGCAAGAATGTCCCCCTCAGATGACATAGAGTAAAGTTACAGGAGAAAGATCACTTAACACCCCCGACCAAGTCAAATAATCCATGTTAATAGGGCCTATGGAAATTACCTTTAGCCTGGCTTCCCTATGATGTCAAACTGTAATTGCACAAAAATATCATGCCAAAACAAATTTACATGGGACATAGAGGCCTATCAGGCCCCATCTGACACAAAGTAATTTACATGTGAATCTTTTTTAAATTTGTCAAAGTGATATATATCTATGAAAGCACATTATTTTCATTTTCAAAACTTCCAATGGTACAGGAATATCATGCAATAACTATCTTATAGTAGCTGTAGAATCCTACCGGGCCGCAAATGGTTACCCAAACAAACATTTTTTACAGGTTTATATTTTTATCTTATCGGAGCGACATATCCGTATAAAAGCAAATTTTCCCCTTCCAAACCTCATGAAACTGTCTATGAGCCAGTGTTTTTTTAATAGCTGTAAACTCTATGCTCCATTTGAATTGAGCTGGGAGCAAGAACTACAGTTCCCAACATCCTCAGGGGCATGCACTGGTAGACATCATTCCGGTGTCTCCTTTCCACGGTCCTAGGCTTTGAAAAACAGCTGCGCTCAAATACTAGGTGTTCAGCGAGGGTCTGGAGAGCACACATAGGTGACAGGATGGGATTCACTCCTTGGAGTAGTAAGTACCGCTGGGGGTAGTCTTACACATGGGTGGAACATGACCTTCAAGGAGGACTGTTTAGCTTCCTTTATCTACGTTTGAGCCACAAGAGGGTATTTACCACAATACAAGCAACGAGGTGTTATCGCGTTCAATCTGGGTAATATAATTCCCAGGAGGGCACTCCAACTTTCGTTTACTGCATGATTGGAACTTTGGTTTTTAAACATCATAGGTGGCTTGATGCAAGGAATCATAGGTCAAGATTGGCAACTTTGTGGACAACAAAATGATTGTGTGAAGGGAAAACAAAATGGCCCTCCGTGTTACTATAGTATTGCACAATATCGTATAAGTGGGCGGTGTAAAATGACCCAAATGTTTATTTTTTCTAAACCTCTTTTTTTCCACTTAGGGGAGCATTATAGCCCAGCATCATTAAGGGCAACACGGGTGACTTCGGTTTGTATGACCAAAAAACGACCTATGGGAGCGCTGTGAATGTAAACATGCTTGTATGAATGGTGGCAACATCTACTCTGGGAGAGCCCGTAGTGGGAGTTATGAGTATTGTTCCCGTGATTCAAAAAGATTAAACTGTAGGGAAGTGCAACTACCGAGAGCAGATGGTTTTTAATGATATGTGAAAACAGTGACAAGACCTTTTGCAAGATGGTTTCTTATGAAATGTGGAAACTGTGGTGAGACGTTAGCACCCTGCCTCTCCAACAAAGGGACAGCAAGGGGCGTGATAATATGGTGCATATGTGCTAGGAAATATAAATTGATCCTTTGGCCAGAGCTTTGAACTTCTGAAAGACCAGAAAATGGATCTTGAGTGCAGATTAAGCGCACCTGACATACCCATTGAATGGATTTGTAAAACATGACAAATGATTGTTTAATGTATGCATTTCCATCTTTCCACAAGTGTGCGACACCAGGATCGGCCCCCCTGCCACACGTGCATGATCCCCAAAATGGCATGTTATGACAAAATAGGTCACAAAGAGATTGAGTTGTCACATGCATGCGTTTGGTACTGTTTTACTATTTGCGCAGAGTGAGGTGGTTTTAAAAGTAAAAGGCAACAGGGTGCTGTTAATTTTGTTTGAGGATGTATAACATGATTACCGATTGGTAAAGAAATAGTGGCCCCTGTGGTGTACACGCCTGGGACCCCATAAGAAATTCACATTAGATATTATCCTACTATGTTTTAATTTCAAAATATACTGTTTTTCTTAAACACATTTAGGTACCCCTGAAATACAGAATGACCCTCTTTTCAGGTGAGAGACTTATGCCTCATTAAAATGCATAGAATGCATGCCAGAATAGGCAGGGGCACATCTATATAGCCCAGAGGAAGGCCCAGAACCATCGAGCTCTTGGTGAGGGCCGAAACATGTTGGCAAGAATCAGGGGTGAATGAGATAATAACACTCAATTAGACCCCTGTACTTATAGTTTTTAAACAAACCCACAGTAACTTTTTTAATAAATTGGTATAGCATGAGTTTTTTTAAAGGTTCTTTCTTTGTTCAACTGGAACCCTGCTTTATCTAGATAGATATTTTTTATATAAGAACTCCCATTCATGGTCGAGTCTGCCCTGGTGGCATTACCCTACTAGGGTGTGAATAGGTGCCGATGATAACGCATGCAACTATTAAGTGGGTGAGAAATCTACTCCAAAATCTTTGAATTTCCCTATAGGTTTCCAAGTGTTTTCTCGTAAACCTTTTCCAAATAACCTGGTTGTCCTTACCAATGTCTAGACTCCATTGGTAAGCCATCCATAGAATCTAAAAATAGTTCAAACTCTCCCAAGTCAGAGAAGCTTCTTATTTTATCTCCTAATGTTGCAAACATGCATATGTGTTCAAAAGTCCATATTTAAGGTCCCAATATGTATTCTGGAGGTGAAGAGCAAGAAATCTCTTAAGTTTGAAATTAGCGGTCATGGACTAGACCTCTGCAAAAGAGATATGCTGGCTATCGAGGAGCAGTGGGCCATCCGCCTTATGCTCTGCTTGCAGGATGGAAAGGGCATGTTGATGGTGGTGCTCACAGGCGATGATTTGTCGTGGTGTTTTGGACGTGCCTGCATGATGCGACCTGACTCGGTGAGGTCACTGGAGTTCCAGATATTCCTAGAGACGTAGATTCAGGAGCTGCAGAGGTGTTGCGATGAGGAATATGCACAATCATCTTTTTCCAAGCAGTCCAACACACCATAGATATGAAAATTGTCTCTCGTGGATCTGTACTTTAGATCCATGACATTGTGGTGTGCGAACTAGATGTCTCTCCTCCATTCAGGTAGGGGTTCATACTGTGACTCCACCACATACAGTCTATGATCCACTTTATCAAAGTGTGCATGATTTGTGAAGACCTCTTGACTCATTGATCTCAAATATGCAGTGAGTACTGACATGGTAAGCGTCATGCCAATTACCAATATCTCCTTCTGCAGAGGCTCCATATTGTGATCCGATGGGCCCAGGCGAGCTGTCTTTATGTTTGGTGTTGAGCAGGTGATTGCCTCAGAAAACAGGAGTTGCCAGGTCAGAGGCCTGTGGTGAGACATGTGGTGATGTGAGGTTGTTACAAATCCTATTATCGGGGTAACTGCAGCAGGAGATTATTGAGAGGGTCGACTAGACCATGGGACCCTATGCAGTGTTCAACATACAGATGAGCTATTGTTTAGTTTTGCTCAGGTAAAATTGGGTGGAGCACGAGTAGTGGCCCCAAGCTGCAGCAGGTAGCAGATGAACAGGATTAAGGAGTCAAGGGGCTAGAGAAACCCTTATGCCAGGGAACTCATAGTGTTGTGAGAACCCCCACTGTGCAGACTCCTCCTTCCCCCAGCCAAATCCTTATGTTGACCAGTCTTGGAGGAGCAGCCTTGTTCCAAGTTACGGGTCAGGGGTCCATGCTGCTGGTGGTTCTTTATTAAGGATAGGATGGTCAAATATAGTGGACGGGGCAGAGGATTTCCTGATGTGATAGGCCCCAGGGGCTCTCATCTGTATGCTTTAACATGAGAAGTGGGTCCTCTTCACCAGCTCATCTCACACCCTGAGAAGTGTCCCCCTCTGGCCCTGAAAAGTATGGTGTGCAGCAGTAGACTTAGCCCTCCAGGAAGTCAGCATAGTGGCAGAAGGAGAATGTCCCCTTACCTTGCTTCACAGGTGTTAGGATGCGACTGACAGTTTTGTTCCTGCTCTGGGGTGATGACAAAGCTTCTGCCTGCTGGGAGAAGGCCAGGGACCCTCTACCAATTCCCCGTGACTGTCTGAGTTTCCCTAAGGGCTCAGGCCCTTTTCCGGACATCTCTTTTGTTTTGAGAACCCCCTGTCAGGGACCTCTCAGGATAGATCCCTGTGGTGAAGCAGGGAGGCCCAGGCTCAGGTCCCTGTGTCACTGCTGGGCACTTTGTGGATGTAAGCAGGTGAGGTTCCCTCTAGGCGATGAGAAATCCACTGTTCTGAGCTACATCACAACCTGCCGAGGTTTAGGTCGCACCCACAGCGCAGATCCATGCAACTATCTGTGCTCTCCAGATGGGTTCCTTCAGTATGCCCCTGTCATGACTGTGGCACCACACCCCTCATGCCCCAGTATTGCTGAGTGTTTATGGCCCATAAGCCATGAAGTGCCAGCAGACCAACACTGCCCCCATTATCAGCACTACAGGCCAGCACTGCCGCTCAATCCTGCTCCAAGCTGTTGGCTCGTTTCAGCATTGCAAGGCCCCCATGAACATTAGATTAAGAGGTCAGTGCAATGGTGGGGGTCCAGTACCCCTCCGTCCGCCATCCACTCCCCAGTGTGGGTCCTATAGGCTCCAGGGCAGGGAAGCCCAGCCAGCACCATCACAGATCTCTAATGGAGTGCAGCCATTGTGGTCCTCTTCAAGCTACACCTCCATCTTTATTAGTTTCAATTAACCAATGATAACAATATTTTGAAAAGTGTATGTCCAGGACTGGATAAACAGTGTTTGGTGTAGACTGTCAAAACAAATTGTGCCATATATTAATTTTAAATGAAAGTACTAAATTGGCATGCGACAAATGAAGGCTTATAGCAAAAGGCAAAGGATGGAATGGGCATGGGGAGAGCACTACATTGTTATTCCTAGCTGATTCTGCCAAGGATGGCAATGATTACATGGGCAGGGATACCAAGGAATTCCTGCACCCAGCAGAAGTTGTCAGAGGAGAGACGCGAATTGTTTGGAAATGGATATAAATCATTCCTATTTCTTAATTTTATTTGGAAATCAAAGGGTTTTAAGATTAACTGGACATACGATTCGTATCCATACCTCCATATATTCTTCATTCTGTCTTTTGATCCATTGGTTCCTCTATGAATACCTGTTTGTGAGCTGTCTCACTGTCATGATGTGTGGGACTGCATGCATGCTTGCTTGTTTGTTTGAATAACAGCCTTTGTGAGTTGGTTGAGGGTATGAGTTACTGGATCTCTCCCGGCTGGATCTCTCCCGGCTTTGTGAGTTGGTTGAGGGTATGAGTTACTGGATCTCTCCCGGCTGGATCTCTCCCGGCTGGGTCTCCTCCAGACCCCAATAACTAGCACTGTTTACCTCCCTTGATTCAGATCAACTATTCTTTCCTGCTCCCTCCTTTCTTCTTTGGCAGGGTAATTTCCCCTCTTGCTTATGTCTCGCCAGCCAGACACATAAATGCGTATTCTGAGTATTTCTCCTTTCTTTGCACTATTCCATCACACTTAACCCTTTGAGAGTCCCGAAGAATAGCTCAAGGTGTGACTGTGTCAGGTGGTCTGTATGTATATGTGCCTGTAGGTCATTGGGTAGAGGTTCCAGTCTGCTACACCTGTTTGCAGTGGTCCCTGTAACTGTGCTGGTCTGTGTGTGCATAGGTGTCTGTAAGTATGCTGTTCTCTCAGAAAAATTGATGCATGTCACTGAGTACGTGGATGTTGTATGTGTATGTCCATAAACACATGCTCTATAAAAAAAGTCAAACTTATTTGGTTTTGTAAAACCTTGTGTAAGAATGTGTTCGATCACACAAATGTGTTTGTAAATAAGAACCATTAGTCCATTGATTTTGCCAAATAATGTGTTGAGCTTAGTCTTCTTGTTTTTATGCTGCTATTCATTCTTTAAAAGAAAGCAATAATCGTGACATTGAACCCAAAACCACTTAAGGCTCTATTCATCGTTTCATGAGTACTTGTTTAACAATCTCCTTTGGGTTCAAGTTTTAGATTTTAGAGAGCAAACTTAGGCTGGACTCTGAGATAGGCCACTCAGTCTCAGATGATAGCATGATCGCTTCTCTAAGACTCACAGTGATTGCTGGTTTCCGTGGGCTGCATCGCTCAGAAGCAAAGAACTCTTAAGGACTCTAAGGTTCTAAGACATGTTTGCTTATTTGACCAAAGCTCATGGAAAACACTCTAAAGCGGTTTTCTCATCTGTTCATTACACCTATAACTTCCCAGTAGCGTCTCAAGTAATGGGTACCAAGAAACCTTACAGTGAGAACATACTGCAGTCCATAAATTGATGGAGAATGCATGTGGATACAACCCTTCAGCACAAAGGCTGATGAGAGAAGGTATTAGAGTTCATATCTTCCAGAGGTGTGTTAGCCTGCCCAAAAGTCACAGCACATTTGGCTGGCAGTGATGTTTTGTGCCTCCTCCATGCTCCTCCAACCTTATGGCTCCAATAATCTCCACACCGGAACATAAATTGTGAATCTTTGCACATGAATGTTGGTCCACACCAAACTCTCCTAATTTTCCAGTGAAATACCGGCACCCTGTCACCCCTTGAAACGTGCGGCAGTGGGCTCCTGAAAAGGAAAACTGTCATCTGGTAGTAACCCTCTCAGCTTCACTGCTGGCAAGTCTATATCATTTTAACAATCAGATTTTTTACTAATGTTTTGCTGAAATATGAGTTGTTCAAATTCAGAAGACCCTGACAGATCCACCGTCTCACCTGGGCATTAAGACAATCTTCGGCACAAACGTCCCATCTAGTTTGATCCCTGGTCCTGAGGGCCAGATGCATAAGGCTGGCTATGCCCCCTTTCAATCGTAGGTCTCAGGGCTTCTGCTCTTTACAAGGCTTTGCCATTCCTTATTACTGTTCCTGAAAATAAACTCCACCACAATATCACTACTATATATACCACTACACATATAAAAGGGCAAGATGATTAGCAGCCCTTTACAAAACCCCAAATGAAATAAAATAATAAAGATGATAAAATGTGTCACTGACCACAATGTGCAGAATGTTAGTGGTTCTGCCAGCATATAACTATTGTTTTAAAGTTACTCATTCCCAGTGCTGCATACGTGGCTACATTTTCATGACATCGGATAGGACTTTTTAAAGGGGAGAAGAGAACAAGCAAGCAGTGCTGAACTGTGACTGCGCGTGAAGAACAAAAGGCAGCATTATTCCAAAGCCGCATGCTGGTACTTATCATCGATATCTGCAGCTATTAGTCCTATGTTGTTTCAATTGCACAATGTGACTTGAAGCAATGTTAAGAATGTAAATGATGCTTGAAGCAATTGTGCATTGGCTCAATGCTTTATTTTTAACTTCCGCTGTCCTAGAACACGTTCTCCATCTTCTTGATTTTGGCACAGCTCAGAGAATACAGTGCTGGCCGACAACACTTAATTGCACCTATTATGTAAATGTTAAGGATTAGGGCTGCATGGAACGTCAACATGGCAAATGTTAGCCATTTCCTCTATTTGTAAATGTATTCGCCTTTAACATTCTGAATGAAGTTTGGCACACTGCCTGCTTGTTTTACGTAGGATTACCAGTGATTGATTCTTTTTCACCTTCCTTGTTCATTGCCATACCATTTTCGTGCGTACAAAAGTGAAGCTTCCATGGTTGAATGTTTGCTTTAACAGACAGCATGCACGTTAGTCAGAGACACCAAAAGGCACACTGTTTGTAATGTGCTAAAGCGGCATTGTCACTACATGACTAGAATACGATTCTGATAGGGACATTCCTCAGCCATTAGGTATCTGGTATTCACAAGCCAGGAGGAGACCTTCACCTTCTCGCTTCTTAACTGAATTACAGGGGATGTCACATGGCTCTCTGACCAACTATTTGAATATTTAGAAAAACTTGAGACGGTGTGGCTAGCGATCATCTCAAGTGGCAGTTTTAATTAAACTCACCCTGATGGCCTCCTATATGCATTTTTATTTTTACTTATAATCTATGCCTAGCTGTAAGCTAACATGTTGTAGTTTGTACAAAACTAAGGCAGCCTGTGGTGCAAGAGCAAGGCCCAGAAAGCAGGCTAACCTTTTTTGTGCAGTTAATAAAATGTGTGCTTCGATTGCAATATTTTTTCTTACCATTTTCGCTGTAGCAGGTTAGCGGTCCTGTTCTGCAGAGCTGCCCGGATCTACACCCATTACATCCTCTGGCCAGGCATGTCCAGAGGCTTTAAATTAAGGGGAGTAGACCGCTCGTGGTCTTACGCCCAAACTGCATTATAGTGTTGGGTTCGGGGGCAGCGGGGCCTACCCATTTGATGCCTGCATGGGCACGAGGTCCCGCGCAACACTGGCGATGAGGATGGAATGCATCACCGCGCACCCTGAAGCCACGGAGCGAGAGATCAAAAGCCACCGCGATGAGCTGCAACAGCCGAGAGCCGTCCCCTGCCTTCCCGCGGGCCCCGCCCTGAGCACACGAGGAGAGCGCAGTGGCCTAGCAGCACCCGCTACCAACATGGAAGCCAGAGCATCATCCCAACTGCCAGTGCACCCCTGCAAAGCCATAGTCAAGCCAGGCTGCCAAGCCACCTGCAAGAAGGAGAGACAGCAAGCTGCCACGGGACAACACACGGCTAAGGCCTCACCCGCTTCCAGTAAAGCCAGCAGTAAGTAGCGGCTCAAACCGAAGGCCTGCCTGCGCACTTATGCAACATGTGCTCCATCACGAGACCACAAGCATGAAGGCCCGGTTGAAGCCCATTTGCCTGAGCCCGACTCATGCTGTGAAACAAGCAAGAGAGTGCCCAACACCATACTCCACACAAAATTTTGCCCAAAGGCCACACGTCACACTCCAACTACAGGCCAGTATGGCAGATAAAGCTAATGCAGTGAATGCAGGGAATGCAGCTCAACCCCCAAGCAAAGCCGCCATGCAGCACACGCTCACAGGGGTACTACCACCATTCAGTGAGCTTGCAGACCCAGCAACCACACCCCCTTGATAGAAGACATGGATAGGGCGACTCAATAACTATTTCATCGCCACATGAGAAACGGATGGCACCATTAAACTATCCCTGCTCCTCCACTATGCCGGGGATGAAATTTATAAGTTATTCAAACACTAACCTAACACTGGTCCAGCCACAGACTATGAACCAGCAGCGAGAGCGCGCAGCACTAATTTTGATCCACAGATTTGGAAAGGTTTAAATTGCACCAAGCCATCAGTGGGAAGGAGAGTCCACCAATGTGCTCTATGCTAGGTTGCGTGAGCTGGCGAGCACCTGCACAGCGGATGACCATCTAAAAAAAATTCGAGCCCAACTGATCCAAGGTTGTTGCAACAAGACGCTGCACAGTCTAGATGATATTTTAATCCTGGCGAGATTGCACGATTTGTCAGCAGCCTGAGCCAACGAGATGGATCTAGCCATCAAACAAACGCCTGAGAAGGCCCAAACCATGAAAATTGAATGAGCCGATGCCATGCGGGCCAAAAGGCAAGGGAGACACTTCCAAGGGGTGCAGATTCCCATCCAGGAGGCCGAGTTGCAGGTACTGCAACCGAGAAGAACACCCTGTCAGCGAGTGCCCCACCCAAGGCCGCATGTGCTCCAACTGCAGGATTAATAGCCACTTTGCATCAGTCTGCTGAAGAAAGCTTAAGAACAAGAGCTCTGAGGAGAGTAAACCACCAACGAAAATCGTGCGTCAGGTATCCGTAACAAACTTACCAAACCGGGATGACGCGAGGCCTCCATCGAGTCAGAGCCACAGTCTGGAAGATTCCTCTCCCAAAGAAGAAAACATTCTTCATCTCGTTCATGAGGGAACTAAGGCATCACTGGAGGCCACAACCCACATATGTCGTCCGTGTTGCTGGGTCTGAGGTAAAAGCCATCATCGACACAGGAGTATCAGTTAACGTGATGGGGATCCAACAATACAACCAGCTTCGGCCAAAACCCCAGCTAGTACTGTCAAACACCAAGATCGTTGCATGCGGAAGTCAGTCGCCCTTACTCCTCCACTGGCGTATGTCCATACCGGTGCAATCCAATGACCAAGAAGTCATGATGCTGTTCCACTTCATCAACAAGGAGGCACACACGTTAAGTGGCAGTCACACCGCAGAAGCTCATGGCCTAGTGTCTTTTGCTAGAAGTGTGAGGTCACATCAGGACAATGACATGCTGGATAAGTTTCCTGAACTAATCAGAGGGCTAGGGTGGCTCAAGTACCCTCCGGTAAAGTTACACATTGACCCTGCGATCACACCAGTAGCATTCCATCACCACTGCATCCCATTCCATCTCTGGCCACTGGTAGAGTAAGAACTCGAGAAGCTCAAGAAGCAAGGGGTGATAGAAAAAGTGTCTGGGCCAATGCCCTGGGTCTCCCCAATGGTAATTGCAGAAAAACCAAACTAGCCAGGAAAGATACACCTGTGCATCGACATGCGACTCCCGAACTGCGCCATCAGGCGGGAGCGCCACATAACACCTACTATGGATGACATTATAGCCAACATAAATGGATCCCGATGGTTCTCGAAGCTAGACTTAAATGCCGGCTACCACCAACTGCTACTAGCCGGGAAAGGCAGGTACATTACCACCTTCAGCACGCACATGGGACTGCGACACTACAAACGCCTGAATTTTGGCATATCATCTGCCACCGAAGTATTCCAGAATGCGATACATGAGACCTTATCCAGACTACTGGGCAGCCTGAATGTCAGTGATGACTTTCTCCTCCACTCTGTCACAGCAGCCGAAAACTATAAAAATCTTCTGGCCACCCTGAAATGCATATCGAAGCATGGGGTCACGATGCATAAGGAAAAGTGGCTATTCTTCCAGTCGAATATTGAATTCTTCGGATACATATTCAATCAAGATGAAATACAAGCTGATCCCCGCAAGTCGCAAGCAATTAAACAAGCACCAGCACCTATCACAGTATTGGAAGTGAGAAGCTTCCTAAGGATGGCCACGTACTGGGGGAGGTTCATTCCTGATCTTGCCACCATCACAGAACCTTTAAGTGCCCTCACCAAGGCAGACGGCAAGTGGGCCTGGGGATGTCAGGAAGAACACGTGTTCTGGAGGATCAAAGATACACTCCTCGACAACACCACAGTGGTGTATTTCGACCCAGACAGGCGCACCGAACTACTGGTAGACACCAGTCCTGTAGGTCTGGGAGCCGTACTCACCCAGGAGCAAGAACCAGGTTGATGGGTGGCATTGGCGTATGTCAGCAAAGCACTGATGCCAACTGAAGTGCGCTACACCCATATTGAGAGGGAAGCCCTGGAGATCAAGTGGGCGTGCGGACATTTTAACATGTATTTAAGCGACCAACCGTTTAAAGTTATCACGGACCACCAGCCTATCGTCCCACTGTTCCGTGGGTCAGCTCCTCATCCACCTCTGAGGTTTGAGCGATGGACCATCCAGTTACAACATTACCAGATGGAGGTAGTCTACTGGCCAGGATCTAAAAACCCCACAGACTTCCTTTTTTGTCACCCAATACCTAGGGTGATATAGACTCAAAGTGATGGCCATGCTCCAACATGGTGGAGGATTATGTCAACATGATCTCAAGCGCGACCTGTCCCAGGTCTCTGAGCCTGGAGGACATCAAAGAAGCAGATGAAACAGACCCCGTTCTCACTCGAGTTCGAGCTGCCGTCTAGAATGAGATGTGGTAGAACTTCCTTCAAGATGCCAATGGCTGGACTGGGGAGGACCGAGAGAGCTTGACAAAGATGTGGAGGATGAGAGATGATTTCAGCATGACCCAGGATGGAATCCTTCTGCAGGGATCTCGCATTGTCATCCCGGCTGCCCTAAGACACCATGTGACCCAATTGGCGCATGGGGGGCACCAGGGTGCCACGAGGATGAAGTCTCAGATGAGAGAGAAGGTGTGGTTCCCTGGGCTCGAGGACAGGGCTGAGGAGGTCGTCCACAAATGTCCAGCATGCCAACCGAAGAGCACACCAGAGGAACAAGTACCGATCATTCCTGAAGAATCGTGCAGTACTGTGGTCCAAATTGAGTCTGGATTTCGGGAGCTTACCTGATGGGAGGGTCACCCTGATCCTGATGAAGACCTACTCTAAAAATCTCGTTGTAGAGGTAGTTTATTCAACGGCATTCACCCATGTGGCTTCCATCATGGAGAAAACGTTTGCCATCTTCGACCTACCCGCGGAGATCAAGAATGACAATGGCCCACCATTTCAGGGAGTGGAGTTTGGCGTCTTCCTCAAGCACCACGCAATGCGTCATTGCCGGATCACTCCCCAATTACCACAAGCCAACGGCCAGATTGAAATATTCATGCTCACTCTAAACAACTCACTCCGTATCGCCGTGGCCAAACAAGTCGATCCTGAGCACCACCTCTAGTCATTCCTGCAGGAATTTCGGGGAACGCCTCACTGCACGACTTAGCAAGCCCCTTGGACCCTTATGCACAATGGGCCTCACCGGGATACCATCCCTACATGCCCATGGGGGTGCTGCCACCTCATGATGCCTTAGAAACTGAGGCGCACTGAGAAAGGCGAAGTGCCCTCACCAGTAAGAGCCCAGGACCAAAGACACGCTCTCTCTGACCCGGGACCAAGTTATCATGAAGGACCGTAAGCCAGGGTGGAAATTTAGGACGCTGTTTGAGCCAGATCAAATGAACTGTGATCTTCAAGACCGAGTTGGGAAGGGATGTAGCAGGTTAGCGGTCCTTTTCTGCAGAGCCGTCCGGATGTACACCCATTACATCCTCTGCCCATGCGTGGCCAGAGGCTTTAAATAAAGGGGAGTAGACTGCTTATGGTCTGATGCCCAAACATCATTATAGTGTGTGAGTGTCGGTCATTGGTGTTGGGTGGCAGCAGGGTCTACCCTTTGGAAATCCTGCATGGGCACGAGGTCCCACGCAACATACGCTAACAAAGCAGTGAAGAAAACTTCCACTATCCGATGCAAACACTGTTCATGAATGTGGCCAATGACATATAGCTACAATGGTAGATGACCTAATGTGTTTCCTTTTCAGAAGATGCATCAACGTATAATTTAAACAAGAAGCATTGTTAAAACATCCTGTATAATGATGAACCAAGCTTGAGCTGACCCCTCTTCATACAACACCATGCAAATGCAAGGTGTTTAAAATACTGATGCTATGGCGGGATGGAGTACACAGGCAAGTTGCTGGAGTGAATGTGTATTATGGGGTTTTGACTTTAGACCTAATGATGCTGTGAGAAATGTGGAGATGTGTTACATGACTTGGCATAAACATGGGGGCATATTAGCAAGACCGGCGATAAAATTATCGGCGTTTTAGCGGCAGGAAACTGCCGCTAAAACGGCGATAATGGGCTTGCTAATATGCGTTATAGAATTCCAATAGAAGCCCAGGTTAGATGTGCAGGACATCTAACCTGGGCTTCTATTGGAATTCTATAACGCATATTAGCAAGCCCATTATCGCCGTTTTAGCGGCAGTTTCCTGCCGCTAAAACGGCGATAATTTTATCGCTGGTCTTGGTAATATGCCCCATGCTTTTAAGTGGCTGGTTACAAATGAAACATGTTTTAGACTAATAGGATAGGGCTCAGTGATTAAATATAAGTGGGGTCTTTTTAAACTTAGACCTATTTGTAAAAACTGCTGAGTTCTTTAAGATAGTTACAATCATTCTAATGTATATGATTTGCACATGAACAGTGTATGATAAATAAGCATAGTGTGTAAAATACCAAATATTGTGTGTGCATTCTGATTTTGGAGTGTTAAATCGGGCCCTATACATACCACCCAAAGATAAGAGATCCTTTGAGGTTGTCTGGCTCCTAGCACTCCTACCTTCCACACACAGTAGGGGAGGAGTGAGTGACTCACTCCTGCCAGCTCTTCTTTACCCTGAAAAAGTCACGGTTTTCTTTTGGGGCTTAGGAAATTTGTGTGTGACTGCAATAGTTTAAGGGGAACACGACAGAGTTACAGATTCTTTAAATAGTTCTCATTTTCATTGGAGACAACATGGACTTGATGAAAACT
Source organism: Calotriton arnoldi (assembly GCA_963921515.1). NCBI lineage: Eukaryota > Metazoa > Chordata > Amphibia > Caudata > Salamandridae > Calotriton > Calotriton arnoldi. The sequence goes on from CAWUFW010008550.1 coordinate 627,182, forward strand.
TGAAGATCATAGGTTGATCGCCAGTGATCAACACCATCTCAGTTGAGATATGCAGGCGATGCTGCTATACAAGCCTCACACAATGGGGACCATATATTCCCCCAGATTCAAACACTGAAAAATCATCCATTGGCTCCACAGTAGCAACTCTTGCCACCAGGCTATGGACCCACCTTACTAATAATATACAGACATTCTGATCTCCAGAATGTCTTCAGAAGCTGTAAGAAAATGAGTTCTTAGTTGGGGAGGATGCAATGAGTGCAAAATCTTGTTAGTTTAAGTTGCATTGCAAGTTCAGTAAACAAACCAGGGCTCAACCCTTGGTAGCTATTGCACAAATCAGACAGGCTTAACTTTAAGGAAATGTGTGTAAAGTATTAGGGGGCATATTAGCAAGACCGGCGATAAAATTATCGCCGTTTTAGCGGCAGGAAACTGCCGCTAAAACGGCGATAATGGGCTTGCTAATATGCGTTATAGAATTCCAATAGAAGCCCAGGTTAGATGTGCAGGACATCTAACCTGGGCTTCTATTGGAATTCTATAACGCATATTAGCAAGCCCATTATCGCCGTTTTAGCTGCAGTTTTCTGCTGCTAAAACAGCGATAATTTTATCGCCGGACTTGCTAATATGCCCCTTAGTCTTTCCAGCTAATGGTATGTGTGCTAGTCTATGCCAGGCCCGGACAGTACAGTTTACTCTGTGAATTCATTTTTGGGTCAGATTGAATCTTTCAGCAGCACTGTGTTAAAGTTATTGGGACAAAAACATGCTCTCTGCAGCCCCCTGTACGGAACCTGAATGGAACCAGGAGGAAGTTATTAAACAAGTGGGCAGCAAAATGTGGTTGCACTACTACATAACGTACCTCGAAATTTAGTGCTGCGAATATGGTCTCTGTATCATCTGCAAAATCAGGCAGGGCTGTTTCCTGGACCATGCAAGTTTGATCATCAAAGACGTAAGCTGGTCACAGATGCCCCAATGAGAGATATGGAGATATTCTGAAATAGGTGTAGTAATTGAGGCAGAATAACCATCTTCATTATTACAATCCCACCTGCCATAGACATTGGCAGTATTAATCCTTTCTCTATATTGGATGTGATATTATCCATCATTTTGCTATAGTTCTCACTCATGCCCACTGTTATGTCGTGGTGAAACTGCACTCCTAAGTACCGAATTGGGGTCTCCTGCCACTATTGTGACTGTGTCAGTGTTGGTCTCATTGTGTTAGCCATCAACGGCATCATGGTGGATTTAGAACAGGTAATGGTCAGGCCTGACTATGCACCAAAGGCCACAATTTCATTTATTATTGGTTGCAGGTTCACATCCGGGGTTTTAACTATTAAAAGAATATTATCTGCGTATAGGGATATAAGTAACCATTATGTGCCAAGCTGCATGTCCCTATGTTCATGAGACTCCCGTAGTAGACAGGCCAGGAGTTTATCACCAGTGCAAAAGTCAGCGATGACAAGGGGCATCCTTGCTGCATGCCTCGTTAAATTTCTATAGGATTAGATATCAGCCAGTTAACTCATATTTGTGCCATCAGGTGTGTGTATACGAGTTCTATCCAGCATATCATTGCCTTCCCAATGCCCATCCTACTGAGAGTCATCATTATAAAGGGCCACTCAACCGAGTCAAATGCCTTGGCAGCATCTAAGAAAACCAGCACCACATTACACTCTGGGTTCAGCTGGTGAGCAGCAGTGAAGACAGTTCTCAAATTATCCTCCATTGAGCGACCGAGTATGAACCCAACTGGTCTGACAGCACTAGTCCATGCAGCAGGAGTATCAATCTGGCAGCCAATATTTTAGCCAGGATGTTATTGTCTATAATAATAAGTGAAATTGGTCTACACGACCCACATTCCCTTGAAGGCTTACCTGGCTTTAGTAATGTAATCACTATTGCCTCATGTACTGCCGGGGGGGGGGCAAACCCTTCAGAACAGCCTCACCGTACATTTCTAGCAAATGGGGGACTAACAGATCAGAATATTTATCAAAATCACTAGTCAGTCCATCACTACTGGGTGCTTTACCGGACTTTAAGTACGTGATGGCTTTTTTTATATCAGCCTCTGTAATTGGGGAGCATAATAGTTTTCTTTCAGCAGACTCAACCGAGGCTAGTGTGGCAGTGTCTAGGTAATGGCTGATGTTGTCCATATGCTTCCTTTATTGGGATTAATAGAGCTTGGTGTAAACCATGAAAGTTGAGAGAATATCTGGCGAGTGGTGGAGAATGTCTCCTCTGGCTGCTTTAGTTGAGACATCGAGGTCTGCCACTCATTTGGGTTTACGAAGGCTGGCCAGTGTGTGCCCCAGGCATTCTCCTTCTCCATATACCCTCACACCTGTATAGTTCCCCAATTACTGCACTTCCCTTTCAGCTTCCTCACTTTATTCCACAAGTGGGGGCTGAATGCTCACTCATATAGTTGGATCTGGGTCTATACCATATATCATTTACAACTCTTGGAGGTCTTGTTCTAGTGTAGCCAGTTAGCCCCAGATAGATTTGAAAATGCCATGGCCTTTAGCAATGCACTCCTCCCTGATTACTGCTGTAATTGCTTCCCATACCACTCCCTGGTCCCACACAAAGTGTTCATTTAACTAAAAATAATTAACTATGCTTTGTCTAAGCTCCTCTCTAAAGGCCCTGTTGAGTAACATAAATAGTTAGAATCTCAAGCTAGCAACCAGCTGTGGATAGCTTGAGAAACTCAGCATTAGGACCACCAGTGAGTGGTCTGAGTATGTGTGAGGGAGATGTTCAATCATCTCAGGTCACCCGCAATGTCTCTATAGCCCAGCCAGTAATCTAGTATAGGGGATTAACCATGCACTTCAGTGTGGAAAGTATATTTATGTTTTTGTTAGATATAACTCTCCATACATGCAACAGGTCATGGTGTTGCATTAATTGCTTACTTATGCCTACTACCCCTCCTGGGGTATAGGCCATCAACCAGGACTCTCCAGCCATCTCTGTCCTGGGTTTTTCTTCTAGGTGTTTCTTGGCCTTCCTGTTTTCATTTTCCATTGAAGGTTCCAGGTCTGGGCTTACCTGGTGGTGTTTGATACAGGCTTGCAGAGGGATTGACCTATCCAGCCCCAGCGTCTTTTCATGATTTGTTCGTGAGCAGAGAGTTGGAAGGTTTGCTGCCATAGGTTGTTGTTGCTCATGGTGTTTAGCCAGTGGATTTGGAGGATTTTCCTCAGACAGGTGTTGATGAAGATCTGGATTTTGTTGGGGGTTGTCATTGTTGTCCTCCAAATTTCTGCTTCATTCAGAAGGATCAATTTTACATTGGTGCTTAAAAGCCTGACATTGGTTTGCAGCATTAGGTACCTAGAGCTCCAACATTTCTTTAACAGAATGAAGGCAGCCCTTGCTTTGCCGATTTTTGTGTTGATGTTAGGCTGGTGCTGTAAAGCTCTTGGTAATGCTCTTAGTAATGCGTTCTCATACTCAGTTGCGATCTATCTTGCATGTTGCTGTTGGTTGAATGTGTCAATGTGATTTCCCCCTTATATGATCGTCTGGGGGCTCAACTTGCTGCATTGCTCCACGACCTCAATAGGAAAGTGGGGGTCATCCTGATATGGACCATATGTGTTCACTTTTGTAACATGAGTGTGATTCAGCATCCCCTGAAAAATCAGATCGCGGCCCTCCAGATCCAGTACAGCATTGATGTGTTAAATCGCTATGCCCTTATGGAAAAGGACCACTACCCCTTTAGAACAGGCAGAATATCCCACAAAGTAAGGATGTGCACCCCAGTATCTACCTACTCTGTCATGTTTCTCTTTAAGTAAATGTGTCTTTTGCAGTAGTTGCACATCAATATGGTGTCAGGTGACATATGCTAGAACATGGCACATCTTTATCCTGTCATTAAGGTTTCGTATTTCATATCATCATTCAGATGCGAGTGCGCTCACTCTCACCATGATAAAGTACCATGTTAAAGAAGCATGTATGTCGGGATCTATGCATGTAATGAATAAACCAGCTGCGCGACAAACATCATCTGCATTTTCTGTGTTCTAACATCCCTTCCTCCTCCCCCCACCCATGCTGAGTCCAAACTTCCCAGCAGTTTCTCCAATCACTCACTCCCACCTTACTAAACACAACAAAACCCACTTGCCCCCCTCAGCTTTGTGATACCAAGCGACTCCACCTCAGAGGTGGCATGAGACTGAATATGTGATGCCAATTGCCATTAAGCAGCTAGTCCTGGTCTCTTATACATTAAAGTAAATACTCAATTGTGGGTTTGATAGTTCAGTTAGCGTACCCTCACGTGATGGTTGCCTTATGTCACCGTGGGTGCAGAGACAGAATATCGAATCAAAAATATCGATTTACACAAATATCGAATCAAAAATATCTTGGGTCAGAAATATCGACAGACAGATTCTCGTGGTCAAGAATATCGAATTTAGGTAAGTAACATCAATGTTAGAAATATCGAAGTGTAAAATATCGTTTGCAAAAATATAGTTGTTAAAAATATTGATTTTTTATTAATGTTGTGTATTTTAGTATATATTTTATATGTATGTGATGTATGTTTTTTTGTATAAGATTAGTTTGTATTTTTAATATATGTTACATTTTTAGTAGTTATTAATTTTTTTTAATTTGATTTTTCAGTAGCCGGTTGTGGGTTTATAGGGAAATAGGGTGGGAAGTAATTTAGTTATATAAATTAATTGACTATTTTTAGTAGTTATTAATAATTTTTTATTTGAATTTTGTGTTTTTAGTTCCGTAGCGGGTTTTGGGTTTATAGGGAATAGGGTGGGAAGTAATTTGTTACATTAATTATATTAAATGTATTGAATATTTTGTATTTATTATTATTTGTTTAATTGAGATGTTATAGTGTTAAATGGGTAGAGTAATTTATTATTAATTAATTAATAACTGGTTGTTAATTAATTTTAATTAGTTAATTGGTAATTAATTATGGTAATTGTGTAATTAATTTTAGGTGTGTGTTATGATGTTTATAGGTGTAAAGGGTGGGAAGGGTGGGAAGTAATTTATTTTTAATTGATGAATTAATAATTAGTTGTTAATTAATTTTAATTAATTAACTAGTAATGAATTATGGTAATTGTGTAATTAATTTTAGGTGTGTGTTGTGGTGTTTATAGGAGTTAAGGGTGGTAAGTATTTTGTGTTTAATTAATTATGTATAGTTGTTAATTAATGTTAATTATTTGATATTTATTTTGTGTAATTGTTTATTTTTGGGTGTGTTGTTTTTACTTTTAAAGGGGTAAAAGGTGGGTATTAAATAAATGTTTAATTATTTAATTATTAGTTGTTAATTGTAATAGTTTTTCTTTTAAAAATAATATTTAATTGTGTTTTATTATTTTATAGTTTAATTTAGGTGTGTGTTGTGGATATTATAGTGTTAAAGCATGTGTACTCAATGAATATGTATTATTTTTGTTTATTAATAAGAATTTTTTAGTTCATTATTAATTATGTTAATTATGGAAATAAATTATATTAAAAATGTTGAAGTTTTTTCTTATTGGTGTGGTGTTATAGGGTAGGAAATAAAATAAATACATTTATGTTTTAAATAATTTTGTTTGTTTGTTAATATTTGCTACTTTTAAATAATTATTGCTTATAAATGTATTTATTATTTTCTTTTATATATTATTTGTAGGTTTGTGTTATATGTATTTAATATTATAATATGTGACTTTTTATATGTTTAATATATTTAATTTTATATTTTTCAAATATTGTTTATTTATTTTTATGATTTTTAAAATTGTGTAATATTTTTTGGGGTTTTTCAATTGTTTAAGTGTTATTAGTAATTTTTGTTTCTATGCTATCCAGCACTTTCCCTACTGTTGCATTCACTGGAGTGGGAATAGTAATTTTTAGCCCTCCGCTATCCAACACTTTCCCTACTGTTGCACTCACTGGAGTTGGAATAGTAAATTTAATTATTCCGCTATCCAACACTTTCCATACTGTTGCACTTATTGTATTGGGAAATGTAAGTTTACATTTTTTTTTTATAGTTTAATGTTTGAATTTATTATAGAATGTTTTTTTTATTTTAAATTATTTATATATATATATATATATATATATTTTATTTTATATCATTTTAATATTTAAAAATTAAATAAATATAATAGTTAATACATTATTTTTAAGTAAATATATGTATATGTATACATTTATGTGTTTGGGTGTTTATATTTTTTTATTAAGTTTATTTGTTATATTTAGTTAAAATGTATATTGCACTTAAATTGTTTTGCTAAAAATAATATTAATATTAATATTTAATATATTTACTATATAATATTTTTTATATATATTTTTCAATCAATATTTTTTACATCTTTATTTTTTACCTCAATATTTTTGTACTTACCTGTTAAGGTATTGGAGTCAATATTTTTGCAGTCGATATTCTTTTTTCGATATTTAGAATATTGATGTTTGTTACATCGATTTTCTATCAGTGAACCGTCACAGTGTGCAGTCCATAGATGGTAGGCGCTATTCTACATCGCTTAGGCTCTGCTTGGGGCCTCTGCCTGTCTACCTGTGAGGCTTAATGTGCTGCTTACAAAGTTTATTCATGAATGTTACTGCTGTCTGTGGGTCAGAGAAGATAAGATCCTTGCCATCCACAATGAAGCGAAGCCGTGCCAGGTATAGTATAGCTTGTCCCACATCCATTTCACATTTTTTTCTTAATAGGAGCAAATTTGCGATGTGCCTCTTGTACCCTCTGCATGTAGTCAGGGCAGAATGCAAGATGTGCCCCCTTGTGTGTTATGTCCTTTCCGTCTCTTGCCATGGCCAGTACGGAATCATGATCTCTGTAATTGAGCAGTTTGGCCAGGATGGGCCGTGGTTGGGTGCCTGGAATAGGCTGAAGGCCCATGGTGCAATGAGCTCTCTGAACCACAAACACAGAGGACAGCTGTGCATGACCAAACACCTCAGTAAGCAGGTTGTCTAAATATGTTTTAAATATCCCCAGTGCTGTGGACTCGGCCTCTTCCACAATGTGGATGTTGCTCCTGCTAGAGAGAGCCTCTAGGTAGGGTGACCCATTGGCGCAACTAGGTCTTAACTTCGGGGGGCTAACATGGCAAACAAAGGGGCGTGGCTAACATGTTAATCAATGGGGGCGGGGCTAAAATGGCAGACAATCAGAATTGGATAATGCTCAGGCCAAGCTGAGAAAAAGAAGTGGCAAATTCTGCAATCGAAACAGGACAACAATTAGTTTTATGAGAATTAAATTGGCGAACAGAGGGTAATGTCAACCATTTATATAATAACATAGACATAAGGGATTTGTTCATCTTGCAATAGAGTGTCACTCAAATGCATTATATTGTCACACAACGATAATATGTAAATGGTGTAAGGTCAGGACACACCAGGTGTCGCAAAACTTCACAGCCATCATCCTCAAAGTAGGATCTCTGCTCTCACTTCACCATGTAACCCTACAGCTCACCCACGAGTGTAGAAACCGAATCCAAGCACCTACATCCATCGATGCGCAGACATCGTGTGGTACCCCAACATGTTATTTCCAACCAAGTAAGGTCCTTCAGTGGCAAGGTTTGTTAAAAATGATAAAAATGGATTGATCATAGAAAGGACTAGTCGGGCATTAAAATAAAGAGTTGCTTTACACACGACAGCTAGCGCCTTCCTATTAGAAGTTGTCTGCTTCTGGTGACAGCCCCACTCCAGGCATCAACTGTAGGTGCTTCGATGCTCCCTACCTCAATGTGCCACTTTCATAGCCAGCACGAGCACTGTTACCAATGCCAAAACCCACTAGGCGCTATATCCGTGCTTACATACATTCATAGCCCGTCTCCACCCCGACAACCACTTCCAAGCAATAAAGGGGCCATAGGACGCAATGAGCAGCACTCATTCGCACTCCCCCAGTCACTGTGTTCAGTCAGGAACCTGATCATGGTGTAATCCTGAGATGTAAACCTGAGATGTACTGTGCGCACAGCGGCCGGTCACACAAAGAATGCCCGTACAGTACACATAGGACACGCATGCGGGACTCTTGACACAGCCCTCTAACCTCTAACAAAGTACCATGCAATGTGTCTCCTCCCCTCGTGCAGCTCTGCAGGTTGAGCTACATCGATCTCATGTGTAGCATCCGCATCACAAGCTTGAATCCCGGTGCAGCCACTCATCCTTTTGTCCTCCCAACAACAAAATGAGGAGCACTGAATATAACAACACTCCAAAGTACAGACTGAATACAAGTAACGACGGCTCCTGAGAAAAATTCGGTTGAGGTGTTCCCCGAAAAGCTGTGTCCAAAATGCCCAGTGCAGGCAGGGCCTCACTTGAGAGGTCAGTCATGAAACCCAAGCTCACACAACACGACTCTTGGCGCAGGGTGTGGGAAGATGTGCACAGCAGGGGGAAAGGAATGGCCAGTACAGGTGACCCTTTTCCTTTGTAAAGGGATTCCTGCTGGTAAAATATCCCCCTGCTGTGCAGGAAAGAGGCCCACATTCATTAAACGGCCTCAATTGTTTGCCCTTGTTAACAATATTCACACTTGCAGACACTTTCCAATATCCAGTGCAAGAGAAGTGTTTCTTGGCAGTCAGCTCACCTCTCGTACATTAAAAGTACTGTAATCATGGAAATATAACATTTACCTGTGACCCAAGATAAGTCTCGAATCGCTCCACCTGAATAGTAAGCCTCCCGGGACAGTGTAGCCTTACCGTGCTCAGACAGTGCAGCAGTGTCACTTGCTCAGTTTCACCTGAATGTCTCTCTCCTCTCCATGTATTGGTTACTTGCAAGCTGTAATTACTGGAAGAATGATTCTTTTTTCAATATTCCTTATTTTCTCAAGAAAATCATTAAACGGACACCACAAATGTGATCACCCTTGACCACAAAGGGCATCTTACCACTCCCACCCTATGCTGCACAGCACATCAAACGTGCTTAGGTGAAATCCCTGCCTTCAGGCAAGGATATCGCCTCGGTGGCAGCTCCTCTCGAAGTAAACAAAAGGTGGGGGGCAGGGAGGGTTGCTGAAACCTTTTAGAGGCTGGCTCTTCAGGCTGGTTCTTTGCCTCTCAGAAGTGGTTATTAAAATCAAATTCTCGGATGCTAAAGCATCCAATAATAAAAACGCTACCCGACGTGGAGCCTTAATACAAATGAAACTGGGGAAGAACGGTTTGCATACTTTCATATTTTAGTGCATGTAAATCAGTAAAGTGTGTCATGCTGTCATCTGAACCTTGGCAGCCCGGGCTGAAGACAATGACGGGGAGTTAGGGGGGGGGCTGAAGCCCATTTGGGGTGACCCGGCGCCCGGATTTGCCGGGACAGTCCCGGTTTCCAACAGCTGTCCCTGTAGATTTTGTCATATTTGGTACACATCCTGGTTTTTAGAGAGGGTCAACTGAAAACAGTGAGAGGCACTTTTTTAGGTGTTCCAAAGCAGGGCTAGTTAGCAGCTGTTATAAGTAAACACTTTTATTAACAGGTAAGGTGCTGGTTTTAAAAATGACATTTTATTTATTTGCTTAGTGCTTCTTCTGTGTTTATTTTTGCGAAATGTCACGGTTTTTGGGTCACAAAATCTGGTCACCCTACCTCTAGATCCTCATTTTTCCATTTCACATAACCGAGTTCCGGCAGCATTTCCTTTTGTGCTTCGGTCACATCTGTTCGTACGTCATCCATGTCTAATATCTGCTATTCAACCACATCAAGGCGGTGGTCATGTTTCTCCACTTTCTCCTTCAAGGCGTTTAGTCGTAGTATCAGTGTATCTGTTTTCCCATCACATCGTTGTTTGCTCCTTGTCCCATCTGTTTGCTCTTTGTACTTAGCAAATGTGTCTCCACTTCTTTATCCCGGCCCTGAGAGTTCTTTTGGAACTCAAAGGATATCTCACACAGTTGTGGGTCCTCCTTGCCCATCATGGCCCGCTGTGGCACAGTGCACGGTGATCCAGCACAAAGAGCTATGCTATGCTATGCTATGTAGCCCTCTGAGCGTACAGAGATTTAATGTTTCACCTTGCTTGGGTGGGTCTGGGCAATGCACTACTCTTCAGGGTGAGGGAAAGAGAGTGTTATCCTGTACTCACAAAGAGTGGTGGTTGCAAGGGGTGCACATTGAGGAAGCGCCCCGCTTTGGCTCCTGCACTGTCTCTCTTGTTTGCGGGGGCTAGCAGTGATTAGGTCCATCAGGCCTAGCTAGCATAAGCATTCTACTCAGCGTGGCCCAGGCCTAGCTGCAACTTCTCGTGCACGGCCGCCCCCCCCCCCCCAGTGTTCACCGCATCCCCTTCCTGAGCCTGCAACTGCTCTTCCCCATATGCGGCAGTCAACTGCAACCCGGAGCTCCAGAGCAGCCCAGGCCATGCTTGCAGGTCTGCTTCCTCAAAGCCAACTGCAACCAGTCTGCAGGTGTGGTTGCCCCAACCAGTCCCCACTATTGCCAGTAGGTCCTTCTCCTGTCTGTTTGCCCTGCACTCCTTTCAAATCTGTCTCCACTTCTTTATGTGGGTCCTGGGAGAGCCCTGGGAGAGCTCTTGTGGAGCTCAAAGGATGTCTTGCATTGTTTTGGTTCCACCTTTGTTTATTTATTTATTTATTTATGCAATTTATATAGCGCGCAAATACCCTGGGGTGTCTCGGCGCTGTGGAGTAAAAGGAGAGCAGCTAAATTGGATGACTACTGATTGAATAGCCACGTTTTTACTTGTTTCCTAAATGTCAGGAGGGTGGGACTGGTTTTGATATGGAGGGGAGGGTATTCCACAGTCTAGCAGTGGCAACTGTGAATCGTCTATCTCCCCAAGATGTTTTCTTTGTGCGAGGAATAGTCAATAGGTGGGCTGATGAGGAGCGCAAGGGTCTGTTTGGGTTGTATGGGCAGAGTACTTTTTTTAGGAACTCAGGTCCCGTGTTGTTAATTGCTTTATATGCGATGCACACTGCCTTGAATTTTGTTCGACTTCTGATAGGCAGCCAGTGAAGCTGACGTATGACTTGAGAGATCGATTTGAACTTGGGGGTGCCGGACAGAATTCTGGCAGCTGGGTTCTGGACTAGTTGTAGTTTGTTCAGGACTTTCTCCTGGGCATTTAGGAGAAGTCCGTTGCAATAGTCAATCTTTGACATCACCAAAGTGCACATGAGAGTCTTGCCGGCGCTGGGGGGGAGGAATGGTAGAAGTTTCCTTATCATTTTAAGGGTGTAGAAGGATGAAGAGACGACCGCGTTTGCATGGTGGATGAAAGACAGTTTGTCGTCAAACACTACACCTAGATTCCTGACCTTTGTGACCGGTCCAGGAGGAGATCCCAAATCGGTTGGCCACCAGGTGGGGGACCAGCCAGGGGCTAGGTTGCCAAAGATCATTACCTCCGTTTTATCGGAGTTAAGCTTTAGGCAATTGTTTGCCATCCAGGAGCTGATGGCTAACATTCCCTTTTGGAAGCTGGCAGCAACTGCTCCTCCATCGTTGTGTACTGCCAGCACCAATTGGGTGTCGTCGGCATATGAAGTTAGTCTCATCCCATGTGCTTTGATGATCCTGGCCAAGTCCAACACATAGATGTTAAATAAGGTCGGACTTAGGGAGGATCCTTGGGGCACACCACAGGGAAGGGTGAATACAGGTGAGTAGAAGTCACCAAGTTTAACTGACTGGGTGCGGTTGGAGAGGAAGGAGGTTAGAAGGGCTCTGGCCCTGTGGTGAATGCCGATGGAGGAGACACGGTCGATCAAGATGGCGTGATCGGCCGTGTCAAAGGCAGCTGACAGATCCAGTAGTATCAGGACTGCAGCGCCGCCTTGGTCTAGGATCATCCTGATTTCGTCAGAAGCCTTAATGAGGGCCGTCTCGGTACCGTGGCCCTTCCTAAAACCGAATTGGGTGTCATCCAAAAGGCTATTGTGGTCGATGAACTGTGATAATTGAAGGTTCATGATTTTTTCGAAATTTTTTGATGGGAATGGAAGGCATGCGATGGGTCTGTAGTTTTCAGATTCTGAGGGGTCGAGATTGGATTTTTTTAGTAAGGGTTTGATAATGGCCTTTTTCCAAACTGAAGGGTAGGAGCCTGTGTGGAACATTGAGTTGCAGATGTTGGTAAGGATGGGGCCTATCGAGTCTGGAATAAGTTTTGAGATGGAAGGGGGACAAGGGTCGAGGGGGGATCCTGATTTAATGGAGAGGATTAGCTCTGTTATCTGCTCGGGTGAGACCTGACTGAATTCTGAGAACACCGTGGCCGAGGCGTTGGTGAGGATGTTGCGATTAGGATGGTCAGAGTTGACCTGGATTGAGAAGTTTGAGTAAATTTGGTTGACCTTGTCTTCAAAGAAGTTAGCAAGGGAGTTGCAGAGGTCTTGAGAGGCATCTATGGGTGAGCTGATCGGTGGGCTGGATAGTTTGGTTACCACCTGGAACAACTGTTTGGTGGAGTTTTGGGCAGATTCTATTTGCAAAAGGTAAAATTTGCTTTTCTCTGTAATGATAAGATGTTTATATTTAATTATCACGTCCTTATATAGCGTTTTGTCATTGTTGTCATAGAATTTGCGCCAACGCCTTTCTAGATTTCTGCAGCATTGCTTCTCAAGTCTGAGCGTCTCTGAGAACCAGGGGCGGAGGGAGCACTACGGTTGGTAGAGACATTCTTGAGTGGTACTAAGGTATTGAAAGCATTGTGTAGCCAGTGTGAGTAATTATTGGAAGCTAGATCGGGGTCTGGTGTGAAGTCGTGTTGAGTGGAGGAAAGGTTTATTTTTAGAAGATGGGTGTCAATGTTCCTCCACGCTCGGATCTGTTTGGGAGAGCGGGATTTGGCGTGCGGAAGGTTGGTTTTCCTAATCTGAATAGTAAACATTACTGCAGAGTGGTCTGTCCAGGTCAAGGGGATAACAGTGGATAGGGAGATGTGGCTATTGTTAGTGAAAAGACCATCAAGTGTGTGACCCGCCAGGTGGGTGGGTTTAGTCACTAGCTGTCGTAGGCCAGCTGATAGTAGGTCTGTTGAGAGGGAGGAAGAATCCTTGTCCTTGAGAGATTCTAAGTGAAAATTGAAGTCTCCCAGGATGGTATAGTCGGGAGCTCCTGCTACTGGTTCTATCAAGCTACCCAAGGCTGTAAGGAAATCAGCTCGGGAGCCAGGTGGGCGGTAGAGGAGGGTTCCTTTGAACGATTGGGAGTTTGAGAGCGTAATAGAAAAGGTCAGTGCTTTGCAGACCGGTGAATCAATTTTTTCTATTTTAACTGAATATTTGTCTCGATAAATAATAGCTAAGCTACCTCCCTTTTTTATAGGTCTATCCTGTCTGAGTGCGCAATAGCCGTTGGGAGTGGCGATGCAGAAGTCGGGTCCAGATGAAGGATCACCCCAGGTTTCTGTTACGAATATGAGGTCTAGGTTGTGGTTGGTTAGTAGTTCAGAGATTTCGAATTTATGCTTAGGGAGGGAGCGTGCATTTATGAGGGCGAAATAAATGTGTTCAGGGTTCGAGGGGCGAGGGTGGAAGCTGGCGGGTGGGGATAAAGTGGGTAAAACCAGCTTGAATGGACAGTTAGGGCAGCAAGTGGATGGTTTATTGGTAAATGAGTCCAGGCTGAGATGGGGGCAGTGATGGGTGTTAGTAGTGTAGTTGATGTCCATAAGCTGGGAGCTAGTATAAGATAAGACCTTTTTTCCTGTCGTAGGTATTATAGGGCCAAGGGGCATGACCCTGGGCCCGATCCAGGCGCGGACGGGCGCAGACGGGCTTGCCTTTGGCGCGCCGCCAGCGGCACGTCCGCTGCGCGTTGAGAAAGGCATGTGGGTTTTATGGTGCGGTAGGTCAGCTGCTAACCTCCGTTGTCACCGGAAGTGTGTGGAGGACACTTCCGGCGCTTGCGATTAATCCCTGCACTCAACCTGAACCTTCAGTGGTGGACCGGGGAACACGCAGGGGGACAGGAAAACAATGGTGAGCTTTAAAATGCTTATTTAAAATGTGGTGACAAGTAAAACAATTTGGAAGCCCTATACCAGGCGCTTCCGACGAATTTAAAATGCTTTTTAACGTGCAGGAGACAGGTGAAAAACTATTTGGAAGCCCTTTACCAGGTGCTTCAGACGGCAGTGGCGAGCGTGCTGCTTGATTTACCTTGGAGTGAAAATACATCCACTGTGCACTTTGCCCATAATTGAGCAGTGGCAAAGTGCACAGTGATCCAGCACAAGGAGCTATGATATGCTCAGTAGCCCTCTGAGCATGCAGTGGTTTAATGTTTCACCACCCTTGGGTGGGTCTGGGCGAAACACTACTCTTCAGGGTGAGGAGAAGAGATTTTATACTGTATTCACATAAAGTGGTAGTTGCAGAGGTTGCATGTCGAGGCCATAGTCGTTTTGTGGGCCCCGCTTCCGCCCCCCTATCGGCTCTCTTGCTTTGGGGGGGGCTAGCAGTGATAATGTCCACAGGGCCCAGCTAGCATGGGCCTTCCACTTAACACAGCCCAGGCATTGCCACAGTCTCTTGCACCAGGCCATCCACGTTGGTGCTCACCGCAGCCCATTCCAGAGCCTGCAGCTGCGCTTCCTCTCATGTTGCAGCCAACTGCAGCCCAGAGCTCTGGAGCATCCTAGGCCACGCATGCAGGTCTGCTTCCTGAAGGCTGACTGTAGCCAGTCCGCATTTGTTATCACCCCAGAGGGTCCCTGCTAAGAAGGAATATTTGGGCTAACTATATGCACTCGGTCACTAGAGCTTTAGCAGAGTACAGCCATCTTGTCGGGCTCCCAGGCCACGCCCCCCAAAAGAAAATTTTTATAATCAAGAACAACAAAAACAATTGATATGCAGCACTAACTTTAAAACAAAGACTAATCTGATAAAGAATCTCATAAATTAAAGATGGCACATCCTGAATGATATGGATGGTCGGATGAGACCAATCTATGTGCTATGCTGTAATAAAAATTTGAGAGATTATTTACTTTCAAGCAGACATGAAAAATGGAATTGAGGAAGACAGCTAAAAGATGCTGTGATGTAGCAGAAAAGTGACTGATCATCATAAATGTGGTGCATGCTCCATATGAAACTATACATTTGAGGGGTGACATCTAGGTTCACAAGAACAGTAGTTTTCACCACAGGGAATTTAGTAACTGAGGGCCCGATTCACAGAACTAACTTAAGACAAAATCATAAACTTACTACCATTATGGTATTCACAGAAGGCACTTACTCATTTTGGTATTCACAGAAGGCACTTACTCATTTTGGTATTCACAGAAGGCACTTACTTACTCATTTTGAGTAACTTACTCATTTTAGTATTCACAGAAGGCACTTACTCATTGACTGCCAATGTGATTTATATTATTTACCGCCCACATGGTCTCCTTACGTGGGAGAGACGAAAAGAGAGGTAAAAATACAAATAATTGAGCATAGATTGCAATTCGCACGTACCTATTTACAGGACCACTGGTAACTTTTTGAAAAAGAACATGATCCAGTAGAGGAGGAAACCTTAGGGAACAATTCTGGATCCTCACTTTGCAAAGTGCTAAGCTGTTACTCTTTGAGGAACGAGATTGCTTTTGCTGATGTAATAAATTCGGGTGTGGGAATTTTTCTCATACAGACTCTTAGGGTTTGAATTCTTGTGCATCTCATATTTACCGATCCTTTATTGTGCAGTAGAGCTCTTGATGTCACTGTGACTGTGAAAAAGTACATAGTAAGGAAGATTATAAAGTCCTAGTATATGAGAGACTGAAAAGAGTTTTTTTTCCAGTGTAAGGGTCACATTTCGAAATATTTTGATAGGTTTCAGCAATTAGACTATTGAGGATTGTAGAATAATAATCTTTCAGTCCCAGGCTATAAAGAAATAAGTGGGAATTTATACGACTTTGATCTTTTTCAGTGTGTGTATGTGTAATTGTGGATTCTATGCCATTATCTTTTGATAAGAAATGGAGCTCTTCAATTAACTGAATGCAGTATAGGTTCTGACAAGTATGGGAAAGAGCACCAAATAGTATACAGAGTAAAATATTAACAATTCCATGCTACAGGACATGTTTAGGAATTGTCGGTTTTCTCAGCTTAATGCATTTATAAATTCTTATGTGGACGCTACACTAGTCATCCTTTGATAACAATCAGAGCTTTTTTATGACCTGAATAGGATAGGGCTACACAAGTATATACATTGGCCATAAAGGGATATTCAGAGTGAGACACCACATTTGTTGGCCTCTGACGCATTTTCGAATTGTAGATGTCCCTATAGTTATTCTAGTAGCTGGTTTTTGTGCCATTGGTCTGCAATAGAGTGCTGCAGATGGTGGAACTGTCTTCTATGCATTAGATCAGTCAATCTAGCAGTCTTTAAGGTGCCAGAAAAGGGAGATGATATCTTCTAGTATAGCTACGGTGGTCATCTTTTCATATTTGATGAAGCACCCTGTTGTATTGAATATAATTTAGGTCTGTACGATTATTTGAATTGATCAATTAAAGATGTATACTGAGTGAGATCAAACAGTTTCCGGTTACATGACATATTTAATATTCAGAGATGCCTCTAACTATACTTTGTGTTATAGTTTTTTTGGCATCGGACTGCAATATGATATCGCTAATGGGTCATGCAGTCACCCTAATTTTAGTTCAGAGAACGTCTAAGATTTTAATAAAGATAATGATGTGCCTATAATACGGAATGACCTTTATTACTACTCACAGACGTTATAATGGTAAACAGGAGATACATGACATTATGAAAAGGGTTCGGTGTGTTGTATACAAAAAACAAACTTGACAATCGTTATAACTAATTTATTTCAGCTAACCGTTACTACAAATCAACCTAGGGAAAACCACTCTCGAAGAATATTTTGTTTCTTCATGTTTTTCTTTTTGTTCCTTTTAAGTGGATGCCCCCGTTAGCGCTCAGTGTTTTTTTTTTTAAATTTTATAAACGGAGTCCCCCTCGACACCCCTCATTCCCTTACCCCTCGTTGTTTCTTTTACACCTTTCACTTTCTAACTCTAGTACTGCTCCCAATTCCAAAGACTGCTGTTGCCCTTTTTAGGTCGAGCTTCGATCCACCTGTTAGATCTGTTCTGTGGGGTTTGGCATACCCACCCATTGCCATTGGTTACTATCTGCGCATTCAGAAATGCTGGCTTCTTATTGGTGCATTTATGTCAAAGTCCCTCCTTTGTGTGTTTCGTTCTCTTACCGGTGATTTCACTCTGAGAGCATTTTGGTCGTCCATCACACAGTACAGTGTGATGACCTCTCTTCCCTCCTCCCATCTGGCTATTGCAATTCAGGCCTTTTTTAAAATATTGGTGGGGCCCTTTAAAGTCACTTGCGGCGCTGAAGTTTGATGTGATGAATCCCGACAAACATTCAAACTGAACGGTTAATACGTACAGAATGGGCGGCGTGCCCTAGAGTTTTAGGTTGTGACATCAGGGAAGCTCTACGAGAACAGCCGGTAAAAATACTCGGATTTAGGAGGATTCACCAATTTCCCCTATTTTCCTCGGCGCGCTCGTTTCAGTTAATTAAATTATGCTTTGCTTTAACGCCGGTGACATTTTGCAAACCCTTGAAGTTGGTCATCGGGAAAATATAAAACAAAAATAAATATTTCATAGGCAGTGAACAAGGGGGCGTGGTGAGGACGCACTGTTTTCTGTCCGGAATATATTCACTTGTGCTACTAAGAGGGTGCAACGCGTATATGCGTTGTAAAAAAATATATTTTTTAGTATCTCTCTTTCCCTGGACAAATAAAGCTACTCAAAAACGACAAGACTCACAGAAGTTGCCGGTGGACAAAAGCCATGTGTTTCAATATAAATAATTTTATTCAAACTCAACTACAATCTGGCAAGACCCCGGGACCTGATGGCCTCCCGGCCGAATTCTATAAAACATATCACCATTTACTCATCCCCGTGCTGCGGCATGTCTTCGAGGAGGCCCGTGAAACGGACATATTGCCCAAAACAATGCGAGAGGCGCTAATAATATCACTGCCGAAGCCGGGCAAGCCGGCTACGCAATGCGACTCATACAGGCCCCTCTCCCTAATAAATGTCGATGCTAAGATTTTAGCAAAACTGATTGCGAATCGGATTAGCCCGCTCATGACTGCCCTGGTCCTTCCCGACCAGTCGGGGTTTGTGCCAAGCAGAGGCACATCTCACAACTTGCGCACTCTGTTTGCCGTCCTCCAAGACATTGACCCTGATACGAACGCTGCAGCCGTCTTTCTTGACGCCACTAAGGCGTTCGATTCCCTAGAATGGGATTACCTTGCATTTGTCCTGCAACGTATGGGGTTCCCCGCTCCTTTTTTAGCCTGGATTAACCTATTATATACTGGCCTGCAGACCAGCATCATGGTCAACAGCGCTCGATCCTCCTCCTTCACAATAGCCAGAGGTACTAGACAAGAGTGCCCTCTTTCGCCCCTCCTTTTTGCCCTGGCTATTGAACCTCTGGCTGCCAAAGTCTGACAGCACTTCCGGGACCACTCTCTCATCTATCCAGAGAGACAAATACTAATCTCTTTATATGCTGACGACCTCACCCTCTATCTTTGCAACCCGGACGAAAGTCTCAACCCCATTCTCAGATTGCTCATTCTTTTTGGTCACCTCTCTGGGGTCAATATAAACTGGGGGAAGTCCCAGATTTACCCCCTCACTTACGCCACTACGCAGTTCATACCCGACTATCCCCTCACGTGGTGCGAAGACACACTCACATATCTCGGCATAGTCATTAGTCGCAATCGGAGTGACTTGATGACAGCCAATTATGGGCGAGCGCTCGATCTACTAACTGAGAAAATCACCAGATGGATTGCTTTACCAATCTCCCTGGCTGGGCGAATCTCCCTTATAAAAATGGTGGTTTTACCCAAACTGCTCTATCTTTTCATCAATATCCCTTACGCCCCTAGCCGACATGTCTTTAAAGCCCTAAAAACTCAACTCATTCCCCTTATATGGGGCGGGAAACAAACCAGGCTACGCTGGGACACTCTCACTCGACCCTTCAGTGACGGGGGCTTCGAGGTACCAGACCTGGAGTTATACTTCAGCTGTACTCAGGCTCACTTCGCGGCATACTGGATAAATCCCCCCCTTACATGCCCCACCTGGCGATAGAAGACGGATATATGGCCCCAACCCCGTGCTCCACCTACTTGAGCGCACCTACCATCCCGAGGCGCCTAGCTTCCACCACTGTACACTGCACTACCAGCGCTTGGCGTGATCTAGCCAACCGACTTCACACCACCATCCTATACTCCCCCCTGCTGCCCCTCCACGGAAGGCTTGACCTCCCGGTCACGCAGGAAGGAGGCTGCCGCCGACTCCTCCGGAAACTTTCCATCCAGACCTGGGGTAAACTCTATGTCAAGGGCACATTTTGCACCAATGAAGAATTCTTTGGCACTTCACTTCCGACCCCCCTGGAACGTTTTTTCTATGTCAGGCTGCGACAGGATGTGAGGACCCTCATCCCGTGCTTTCCGCAGGAGCCCCCCATCATGTCCCCCCTACAGGCCCTTCTACAGCAAACTGCCCCTGCACACGTTGTGTCACTGCTATACCGCACCACTCAAAGAGACCGCACGTATGACCCCCCCTCAGCCAAGGTCCGTTGGGAGGAGGACCTGGGCTCCCCCTTACTGATGACCAATGGTCCTTCTGCTTCCGCCAAACTGGAAACATCTCCGCTAGCTGTAGATTGCGCATCATCCACTACAAATACATTCACCACCTTTATTACACACCTGCGCGCTTGCAACGCCTCCACCTTCGCGACAATGACCGTTGTGATCGCTGCAGGAGTGAAAGAGCAGACTTTCGACACTTAACTTGGGACTGCCCGCCCATACGAAGCTACTGGACAGAGGTGTTGGCGGCGCTTGACCGAATGACTGGCCTACACGTCCCCGACGACCCCCTAACTACGCTTCTAGGGTACACTGATACGATGGTCGCCAAGGTGCGGAGCTATGTCTCCCTAGCGCTCCTTCTCGCCAAGAGACGAATCCCCTGCAGGTGGGAAAGAGGGAGAGCTCCCAAATTCAAGGATTGGCTGCAAGATCTTATCTATTGCCAAGATCAATTACACATTTATGCCGAGCTCTTACCGCCTTCCTCTCGTCCACGCGACATTTGGGATCCCCTTCAAACCTATCTTCTGGAGCAGACCACCGCTACAGACACAGCCACTGAACCTCGCACAGGCGACGATGGGGTACACGAAAGAGATGCGAACTGATGCATATTGGATCTCACTTAAGCCAAGGTACAACTCCCAGGGAGGCGACAGGGTCTATGGTAGAGTCACTTGTGGGCTTAACAATCAACTTATGTTATTTGAATGGTCAACGTCTAATGTTAACTATGCTTGAGTGGTAATGTTACTTTCTCATGGTTTGTTCAAGATACTCACGACCCTTTAATGATAATCGCCAAACATGTCCCACTTGACGCGGCTGGCCCGTAGCGGTTGTAGGCGGCTTGCTGTGTACCTTTCCCCCGCCTATATTGCTATGCATGATACTACTTTGCGTTGCCGGCCCGTCCAGGGAAGTAGGCACCATGCTGGGGTCAATAACTCTAGCTTTCAATAAAGGTTTTTGAAAATCAAAAAAAATAAAAATAATAATAATAATAATTTTAACCAAACTGTACACATAAATACGCACGTTTTAAAAAGTGACATAAACGGAATAAAAACACTAATATTGAAAAAAGGAACATATGCGAAGCGAGATAGAAATATAATCACGATATGGATGATAGACATAGCATTTGGTTGCATGTTATTTTTAAAAGTAGTTATTATAGTTTCACAAATAAATTTAGAAACATAATATAATGAATGTATATGCAAGAATTAAAAAAGGATCCGAACTGCAGACGTACATGCTTAAGAAGGATTATTAATGGGCAGCATTCTTTCTCCTTGTCCCTGGATTTTTGAAGGTGACTTGAGCAGGAATTTGTCTTATTAGACGATCTTCTCGGAGACCCGGACACTTGACCAACGTTGTTGTAAAACACCAGGCCGTTGAAACTATTTTTTTATGTTCTTGGATTCCTTTATCATGAAGCAATTACAAGGCAGGCGTTTGTGCTGGCACCTTGTGCTTCGGTGACCCCTGCCCGGGGGACAGAGCGCCTGCCTTCACGGGGACAGAGGACTCTGCCTTCACGGGGACAGAGCAGTCTGCCTTCACGACAGGTAGGACAGTCCGCCATCACAGGGAGAGGACAGCCTGCTTCCAAGGAGAACAGGACAGTCTACCTTCATAAGAGGAAGGACAGCCTGTTTTGTGTGGGGACAGCACAGTCCGCTTTCACGGTACAGAGCAGCCTACTTTCACAGGAGGGCATAATGATATCTGTGGTGTATGCAAGAGAGGCAAGTGGAAGTAGGGGCGATAAACACCCTGATATCGCATGTAGTCAAAATATCCTACCCTCATAGTCTACAGAATGGTCTGACATCAAAGGACCCCGAGACCCCCAATATGAACCTTGACCCCCTTCCAACTCAACCGAGCCAATGAAATGACATAACTCTAGGTTTTTTACCTTGCGTAATGGATATTGGGTAATGGGTCATGTTTATTTACATCAAACAATAAACACAACAATCTTAAACTAAGAAAAACAGTCTTGATCAAAATGTAAAGGATTGCTTCCGTTAATATTTTACAAAAGTACGATGCATCTCCATACAGAACATGTGAGAAATTGGCTTGTTGGATGACTGTGGTGGGAGCCCTGGTCAAGCAGCAACCACAATCCTTGTCAGGGTGAATAACACTAAATTATCCTGTGCTCATCCTCTGGTAGCTTGGCACAAAGCAGTCAGTCACCTTGAAAACACCACACAAAAAGGATCTCACACCAAGTTAGAACCATAGAACTCCTTTCTTTTAATAAATCAAACAAGACCAACACAACAAAACTCCAATCAGTAGAACTGGAGATATGTAAATTAAAAAATTTAGTGGAAATAGTGCCAAAGAGCACAACGCTATCTTGACAAAGGAAGAGCCAGAGGCTACATGGCTTGTTGCATTCTCCCACAGTCACTATTTACACAAAAGGGCAACTGGGCAAAATAGGAAAAGAAAGGAGATGGACAAAGTCCGAAGGGGATTCTCCTTCTGAGGTTTGCCAAGGTATCCAAAGATATTGAAATAGACACCTTACTCACTTTATCGTGACATGCCTCATCATTGGCGCCTATTCACACCCTGGTAGGGTGGTACCAGCAGGGCGGACTCAACCAAAAGAATGGGAGTTCCTAGATAAAATCTTGCTGAATAAGCAGCTATCAGATAAGAAGTAAAAAGTGGAAAATACATCCAGGTATACCTAAAGAATTTCTTTATTTATAGGGTACCTGGGGTATAAGTAAAATGTTTTTTAGGGTTATTGCTGAATCTAATTGTTCTATTAACCCTAATACGTCAAAGCCAACATGCTTCGGCCCACACTAAAAGCCCAACCAGGTCTGGGGCCTTCGGCAGGGCTAAATAATGTATCCCTTCCTTGCTACGCATGCATACCATGCACATACATGAGGCCTAAGGCTTTCACCTGAATTGATATTTCGTCATGGGGGATACCTATGAGACAAAAGGCGTGTCAACGAGGAAGAAGACAGATCCCAGTATACAGTATATGATACATGAATGTAACTCTTTGTGCCATTCCAAGTTATAGGGGGACGTGTAGATATTCCCTTACCCTTAATGGTATCGGAAGTAGGATGATACCACTCCTGACTGTGGACACCTTCCCTAAATAAATTAGTGAAAACGATCAAAAGGTGCTAAGTGATGGTGTTGCCCCATATCAATATCTTTAGGGGCAGATTTACAAGAAAGTGACGCATCTGTACAGATGCGTCACTTTCCCTGCGCCACCCTTAGAACCCTTGCGCCACCATAGATGCGACGTATTTACAATACGGCGCACTATGGCGCAAGGATTGACAGATGCGTCAGAAATTCTGACGCATCTGTTGGCGGAAAAGTCACGCATTGCTGGAGTCGTGTCGCAAGCACGACGCAACTCCAGCAATGCATGTTGAGGCCTATTCCCACTACACTGCGTCACTACTTACGCCTGCTTCAAGCAGGTGTAAGGTTTTGATGCAGTGGCGTCCTAAAAGTGGCGCAGTGAAATCTTGTAGATTTCACTGAGTCACTTTTACGAGGCCTTCCTGCGTGGGAACGCCCACCTGACGCATCTCCCTAGATGTGTCGCATTGTAAATAGGCCGTATTGTTTGCGCCGCTGTTGCGTCAAAAAAGTGACGCAACTGCAGCGCAAAAGTCACGCAAGGGGCTTGTAAATCTGCCCCCCAGTTATTAGTTCGAGCTTCGATCTACCTGTTATATCTGTTTGCCATTGGTTACTATTTGTGGCATTCAGAAATGCTGGCTTCTTATTGGTGCATTTCTGTCAAAGTCCCTCCTTTGTGTGTTTCGTTCTCTTTCCGGTGATTTCACTCTGAGAGCATTTTAGTTGACCATCCCACAGTACAGCGTGTGATGGCCTCTCTTCCCTCCTCCCATCTGGCTATTGCAGGTCAGGCGTTGTTTTTTTGTTGTTGTTTTCATATAGCGGAACTCGACCCAGAGGTATTGGAGCACTTTACAAAAGCAGCAGAGTTAGCAGGCGGCAAGCTCTGTCACCAGCCTGGCGAGCGATGAACCGCGAGCGGGGCTCCGCAGAAGGCTAAATTGCTTTCCATCCGTTGCGAAAATTGGTGCCTCACCAGCCTGCCCTCAATTGAGAGTTACTCAATTAGAAGAAGCGCTCTCCGGTTTCGACTGATATTTACTTTTAACGCGGCGCTGGACAGCAACTTGTTACAAGCAATTGAGGGAAGGAATGGAGAGTCTTGAAGGGAAAAGGAGGGCATTGCTGTGGAGAGGATGTGGCCCCAGCGTGATAAATCCACCATGAGTCAGCATCGTAACTAGCGGCGTAGCTTCCATTGGTGCAGCTGGTGCAGTGGCACTGAGGCCTGAGAGGTCCACTGATTATTCCTTTATTTCGCAGTTCAAAAAATGGCTAAGGGACCCATTTCTTTCCTTGCACTAGGGCCCATGAGACACTGGCTGCACCACTGATCATAGAGAGGTAGGCTGGGGCAAAATATTTATTATGTGAACAAAATCTTCGTTGACTTCCTGTGTTTATGTTATCCATATTTTCTGTGATTTTTCCATTTTGTCAGTTTTTCTTGGAAATTTCATCCGCAGTAGACTGCTTTGTTCATAACCTCCCAGCAGCAATAAAACTGATGCCTGGAGTGAGAGAGAGACATTTGCTGCTTAAGTCTGTCTCCGCCCTCACTTGTACAATGATGTTCGAACACACATTTGGATCCGGCCCATAGTATACAACATATATGCATTCGTGTTTTTTTTTTCAGATGCTTTTTTTTTTTGTCAAAGCATGGAGGTGTGTTTTAATTCTACGTGGAAAATCCCTTAAAGGAAGGGAAAATAATATAACAGTTTCTTATTTATCTATTTGGATGCTTTGTAAAGCGGTTCACTCTTTTACTTCATAGAGCTCTGTTCAAATGCAGTTGTGTAAATGCTCTCTCAGAAGCAGTCACCGTTCTGTTCCTGCTGTTATTTTGTACTTACTTCGTTGTTCCACAGTTGTTCATCAGTTGTCCACACACATATTTAAACAAGCATCTGCAATGCAATAGGTCTCGCATTTACGCGAGTTTGACCTATTGACAATGCCTTTTATTTATGTTTTGGTTTTTAAAACATAAATAAAAGGCATTGTCGTTTGCAATGCCAGTAGCTTAAAATCTCGCAAATGCGAGACCTGTTGCATTGCTAATGCTTGTTTCATATAGACATTCTCCTTAAAACACACTATTTTTGTGGATATAGGTATTTAATCATTTTGACATTTCCCCATATTGGAGTTTGTCAGAGTTTCTTCCTTCTGAAAGTGTGTCAAAATTATGTCATTTATTCAGCAGCACTTTTAAAACTAGAGGCAAGCCAGGGATAGTCTGCTTACTGCAGAGTCAGCGGAAGAACAGAAACAAAAACTGCATCATCCATAGAACAAGTACAAAGCACCATCCTCCAGGAAAAGTACCAGAGAAAGAAAGGCCTAAAGAACAGATAATGAAAGACTGAAAGAAAACCACGGAATGGGGTAGGCAGTTTTAGAACAAAGTGAAACAACAACAGGCAACAAAGGTATGACAAACAGAAGAAAGAGAGACCCACATCTCTCGGAGAAGGATGCCAAAGATGTTACAGTCACCTCAGTGTCTATAAAACATCTTAGATTTCCTCAGCACTAAAGCTAGGAAAATGTTAAACAGCATGAGATGGCATTATAGGCAATTTCAAAGGTCTTCGAGAACTGAGTCATTTATAGGATTTGCTGCCTTTTGGTAGACGGTCTTGAAGGTGATGAGTGAGACCCAATTGCTGCCTGAAGGAGTGCAAAAGGCTTTGGAAGGTAAAAGCATTGGTTCCAGCAATAGTCACGACTTCTCATACTCATCAGGTCTGGAATGGCATGGTGAGCAAAAAAACGATGGATTTAGGCCCAGATCTCTGTACTGGGGTGAATGTATGACATTGTTCTGCATTCTGTCCATCAACTGTTGTTTTTGCATTTGTCACCCGAGTGGGACGGGTATGCCCAGACGTGGGTCCCGTGCTCTCCATGCCACTGGAATCAAGCTATCCTGGCTGAAGAGGGGTGAAACCCCGAAACCGGTCCTGGGATGCTTGTTTCCAGTCCAGGGAGGACCTGGCTTGGCAGTTCGGGCTGGACTGTTCCCATGAGGCACAGGGTCAAGACTGATTTGCATATGGCTGGGTTCAAACTGGAATGGCATGGTGAGCAAAAAAACGATGGATTTAGGCCCAGATCTCTGTACTGGGGTGAATGTATGACATTGTTCTGCATTCTGTCCATCAACTGTTGTTTTTGCATTTGTCACCCCGAGTGGGACGGGTATGCCCAGACGTGGGTCCCATGCTCTCCATGCCACTGGAATCAAGCTATCCTGGCTGAAGAGGGGTGAAACCCCGAAACCGGTCCTGGGATGCTTGTTTCCAGTCCAGGGAGGAGCTGGCTTGGCAGGTCGGGCTGGACTGTTCCCATGAGGCACAGGGTCAAGACTGATTTGCATATGGCTGGGTTCAAACTGGAATGGCATGGTGAGCAAAAAAACGATGGATTTAGGCCCAGATCTCTGTACTGGGGTGAATGTATGACATTGTTCTGCATTCTGTCCATCAACTGTTGTTTTTGCATTTGTCACCCCGAGTGGGACGGGTATGCCCAGACGTGGGTCCCGTGCTCTCCATGCCACTGGAATCAAGCTATCCTGGCTGAAGAGGGGTGAAACCCCCAAAACCGGTCCTGGGATGCTTGTTTCCAGTCCAGGGAGGACCTGGCTTGGCAGTTCGGGCTGGACTGTTCCCATGAGGCACAGGGTCAAGACTGATTTGCATATGGCTGGGTTCAAACTGGAATGGCATGGTGAGCAAAAAAACGATGGATTTAGGCCCAGATCTCTGTACTGGGGTGAATGTATGACATTGTTCTGCATTCTGTCCATCAACTGTTGTTTTTGCATTTGTTTTGGTTTTTAAAACATAAATAAAAGGCATTGTCGTTTGCAATGCCAGTAGCTTAAAATCTCGCAAATGCGAGACCTGTTGCATTGCAAATGCTTGTTTCATGTAGACATTCTCCTTTTCCACAAAACACACTATTTTTGTGGATATAGGTATTTAATCATTTTGACATTTCCCCATATTGGAGTTTGTCAGAGTTTCTTCCTTCTGAAAGTGTGTCAAAATTATGTCATTTATTCAGCAGCACTTTTAAAACTAGAGGCAAGCCAGGGATAGTCTGCTTACTGCAGAGTCAGCGGAAGAACAGAAACAAAAACTGCATCATCCATAGAACAAGTACAAAGCACCATCCTCCAGGAAAAGTACCAGAGAAAGAAAGGCCTAAAGAACAGATAATGAAAGACTGAAAGAAAACCACGGAATGGGGTAGGCAGTTTTAGAACAAAGTGAAACAACAACAGGCAACAAAGGTATGACAAACAGAAGAAAGAGAGACCCACATCTCTCGGAGAAGGATGCCAAAGATGTTACAGTCACCTCAGTGTCTATAAAACATCTTAGATTTCCTCAGCACTAAAGCTAGGAAAATGTTAAACAGAATGAGATGGCTTTATAGGCAATTTCAAAGGTCTTCGAGAACTGAGTCATTTATAGGATTTGCTGCCTTTTGGTAGACGGTCTTGAAGGTGATGAGTGAGACCCAATTGCTGCCTGAAGGAGTGCAAAAGGCTTTGGAAGGTAAAAGCATTGGTTCCAGCAATAGTCACGACTTCTCATACCCATCAGGTCAGAGTCAGGCAAGCAACTGGATTGTGGAGTTTCTGGAAAGAACTGAGGAAGTGGTCAAAAGAAGGAAGCCTAATTGGGCTAGCCTTGCACCTGGTAGTCTATCAAGAAAGAGCACAACTAACAGGCAGAGAGGAAGGAAAATAGATGTGAAGAATGGAGTGGGAAGCAGTCTTAGTACAAGCCAAGACATAAAACACAGTATCATCCCAAGGCCCGAGATTGACCGGACTCTGACATCAGCATTCTTATGCAGGAAATGAGGCAATACGGGAATAAACGTTTTAAGGAAGTGCCCTATTAAATAGAGTTAAATTGCGGGACTAATTAGAGAGGAAAGAAAGGACAAGGGAGGTGTGCAATACTCAGTAATACTGAACGAGGAGTAGGTATCAAATAACGAATTCCCTTCATTAGCTGACAAGCGAATGGGTTCTTCCTAATGTACAGATTATCAACTAGGAATAAATGAGCGGTGATGGCAAAGTGATAGGCAATGGTCTATCAAATCCTTTATTTTGGTTTAACATAAAACCATAAAAAGTACATAACACAATACATGGGTAAACCAATAAGATAGACAATGGTCATTTTGCATAACAGGTTTTAAGTAAATAAGTCAGAAAGGAATCTAACCACGGAGAGGCAGTAAGTGGATCAAACCCTTATTACAATGGGATAAAGGGAACCAAACTTCATCCACTCAACCTCACCATGGACGTCCTGCTGATCATTAGAGCACTCATTCTTTCATATTAGAGCCAGAGTAAAGTATAATAACATATGACATAGTGTGGGAGGCTGATGTGACAACGGCAGTTTTAAGGATGTGGAGTGACACCCAAAGTCAGTTGTTACTAGGAAGCTTTGCTCCATGAATGGGAGTAATATTTTCATATCTTTATCTCTATTGGTTTATTAATAAATACTTAAATATTCATATATGGCTAACCATTATTAACACACTGCTCCTTTTCAGTAAATAATTGTCATATAGAACCATATTGCACATACCAAAGGCAAACTATCCAGGCAGAATATTAGGTGCATTTGGTTTCAGGAGCCGAGGGTTCGTGGACTAGTTCAGCAGCGACTCCCAAGAGACCTCATTGTAGGAAATTAGGTTACTGGTTGGGGAGGGGGGTGAAACCCTACTCAAGCAGCAACAACAATTCCTGTCTGAGAGAAGTCACAAGCAAACCCAAATTAACCTGGCACAAAAGAAGTCAGGCGTAACTTAGAGGCAATGTGTAAAGTATTTATGCAGCACTTCAAACAGTAATAAAGTAAAACCACTACGCAAGAAAAATCCCACACCAATTTAGAATAACAGAGTAATATTTAATAAATTATTTGAGACCAACATGATAACAATCCAATTAACAGAACCAAAGATGTGCAATTGTAAATATTAAAGTGAAAATAGTGCCTACACGCAAAAAACATCAACTGTGGCTATCTGGTTGCGACAGTCCGAGACTAAGTAGCTCACCATGATTAGGTGCGGGCCAGATGCAGGGATCAAGTTAGTCCCACTTGAACAAAGTACCTTAAATCCTGGTTGTGGAGCATTGTGCAATCATGTGTTAAGGATGCATCTTGCAGCGTTTCTTTTGGGGAACTCCGAGATGTGATGCGAAGTCTGGATGTGTCCCGCAGCTGTGGTTCCAATGTGGTGCTGCGAGGAGATACCTGTGCATGGTCGGTTCTGCCCATAGGACCACAGCTAGCCTGGCAGAGCATCTTCAAGCCCAATTCCAAGGGTCCAGGACTGGGTTGGCATCACTTGGGGAGGGGGCAAAGCTCACAGGAGGCAGAGCCCAGGTGCTGGGTTCAAGGTGGTTGGGGCCTATTCAGTCCCTGAGGCTCTGGTCAGGAGGCCAGCCCACTAGCCCTTGGAGTTACTCTGGTTGTCCGGATTTCAAAATGCAGGTCCAGCCCTTTTCATTCAGGTAGCAGGACAGCATGTGGCAGAGTAGCAGAGCAGACGAGTAGCAGTCCTTGTAGCAGAGCAGCACCGCAGTCCTGAGTCTTCAACAGGTCCAACGATGTACTGAAGAGTTGGGTCTGAGGGTCGCATTTAAACCTGGTGCCAGCTTTGAAGTAGGAGAAGGTTCTGAAGATGTCCGCCTCTAGAGATGTTTGGAATTTCCTACCTACCTGCCCTGTCCCAGCATGACTGGGGGCACAAAAGACTAGTGTCAACCCTTTGTGTTTGTGCTCAGGCAGAGCCTTTGTGATGTCAAAGTGTGGTAGGTGACAGATCTGTTCCCCTATCAAGTCAGAGATGGCCCATCCTGCCAACACCTATTTCCCCTTTGTCTGACTCTCTGGGAGCAATGCACAAAGACCAACAGCTAGCTACACCTAGTCTTGTGACCCAGGATAAACGCTACAAGCACCACATGGTTGGGACAAGAAAATTACACAAAGCAAAATTATAATCGAAAGAGCTGTTTTTTAAAGCTTTCCAAAACCGTATGTGGTCAGGCTCTGCTCAAATGGACAATTCTTTCTGCTCTGGGCAATAATGACTAAAAAGGCTTGTCCTGCTGTGTGCCTTCTGCAAAACCACTGTTTGTTGACCGCAAGGCCGCTGAGGAACACAGTTTTCTCACTGAACAAAATTTGGCAAACATGCTTGTCAGATAGTTCAGAGGTCCTACCTCATGTACCGCTTAGCGGCAGTAGCACAATGCTTTAAAGGCAGAGTGCACCAATCGGAAGCCAGGGCAAATCATAAAGATGGCAGGATATCCTAGATAATTTGAGCGGTCCTAGGATAAACCTAGATGCCACTTTTGTATCAATTGAAGAGCCTGAGTTAAATAAGAGGAAAGGCCCGGGAATAGGGTGTTGCTTAGTCCAAACAGATGGTAATCACAGACTGTACAAGGGTTTTAAAGAAGGAGGTAGGCATGAAAGAATGATTTAACAACATCTTTATCAAGCCAAACTCTCCGCTGTGAGTTTATTGATGTGAGACTTGTGAGACCTGTCAGCCTTAGTGTGGTCTTTCCCCAAACGTTTTGCCTTTCCCCTCCACTTTTTGCTAAAATCAATTTTTGTTGGCTCTAGGACTATGTGCATGGTAATATTGGCTAATACCTGATTAACATATTTAATTTACTTATAAGTCCCTTGCAGATTTTGAGTTACAATTATGAAAATGCCATAAGTTGTTCTTTTTGCTTTTGTTGCCCTAAGTGGGAAGGGTGTGCCCAGACCTGGATCCCATGCTCACTGTGCCACTGGGTTCAAGCTACCCTGGCTGACATGGGGAGATACCCAGAAACCGGTCCCAGGATGCTTTTTTCCGGTCCAGGGAGAACCTTTTCTGGCAGTTCAGGCTGCACTGTTTCCATGGGGAGCAGGGTCTAGACTGATTTGCATATGGCTAAGTCCAAACTTGGGTGGCATGGTGAGAAAAGAAATGATGGATTAAGCCCAGATCTTTGTGACTGCGGCTGAATGTTTGATTTGTTCAGCATTCCGTCCATCATCTGTTCTTTTTGCTTTTGTGTGAAGGGTATACCCAGATGTGGGTCTCGTGCTCACTGTGCCACTAGATTCAAGCTAGCCTGGCTTATTAGGGCTAATTCCCTGAAACTGGTCCAAGGATGCTTGTGTCCGGTCTAGGGAGGTCCTGGCCTGGCAGTTCGGGCTGGACTGTTCCCATGGGGAGCAGTTCAAGAGTGATTTGTATATGGCTGAGTCCAAACTGTGGTGGCATAGTGAGCAAAAAACAATGGATTAAACCCAAATTTGTGACTTGTGGGTGAATGTTTAATTTGTTCAGCATCTGATATGATAGCTAATGGTAAACATGGAATTCCATTATTTTGGTAATTACAGGCAGGAGAGAGATTGGGTGAAACTTGAACAGATTTTTAGAGTCTATGGTGGGTTTCTTTAATAATGGAATAATAGCTGCAGGTTTGCAGAAGTACTGGAACTTGGCCCACTGTAAAAGAAGCATTGCAAACTGAAGCAAGGACTGGAGACATCATATGTGCTAAAGTCCAAAGGTATTTTATGCCAGATGTATCAAGCTTTTTTTGTGGTTGCAAATGGGCTGATTCACAGAATCGGTCCGTTTGCAACCACAAAAAAGCATTTTGGTATGTATCAAACCCAAACTGCGATTCAACGGCATGCTAACAAATCACAATTTTGGTTTGCGACCAAATACTGAGTCAGTATTTGGAAAGGGTGTCCCTTCCAAATACCAAATCGGAATGGTATGTATTAATGCTTTGCGACTGAATTCTGGTTGCAAAACATTAATAATTTACCCACTACAGAAATGTAGTGGTAATACATGTGCAAATGAAAAGTGGTCCCTTGGGAACCCCTTACCCTTTGTGAATGTAAATAAACATTTGCTTAAGAAGAGGCAGTGGTCCACAGGACCACTGCCTCTTCTTAAACAAAAAAAGAAACTTTTGTTTTCAAACACATCCAATTTCCCTGTAAGGAAAACAAGTTGCTTTAAAAAAAAAAAAAAAAAGATTTTTTTTTTCAAAAGCATTAACAGACATGGTGGTCTGCTGACCTCAGTTGGCCACCATCCCTGTGATAGCAGTGGTTCCTAGTGGGTTGCAATTAGGGAACTACCTCATTATTATTAAAGAATCTATATTTTAAAAATAAAAGTTTCTAACATTAGTAATTGCGATTTCCAAATTGTGATTCGGTAATAATCACAATTTGTAATTCGCAATAACTAATGTTGATACTTATGGCCCCAAGTGAGGCACTGATCCAAAGGAGACCCCGAACTAATAGAACAAAAGGGCATATTTACAAGGAGCTAGCGCCACTGCAGCATACATTTTTGGATGCTGCTGTGGCTTTTTATTGGTGCCATATTTACAAAGTGATGCTAGAGGCCTTTAATGCCAGTTTTTCAACTCCTGTGCCTATTTTTCCTAGCACCAGATCCGGTTGCGGCAGTTAGCGATAAAGATAGGCATCCCCCATGAAAAAACTACGCAAAACTGACGCAGCTGCATTTACAACGATTTTGGAATAATGGCGCTACTTTGGCAAAATTGTACTGCTATGAAAAAGCAGGCAAAAAAATGATGCATGTCCACTGGCATACAAGCAGAACATACCCAAATCACTCAGGAAAGCTCAACAGCACCATGGACCTACTCAACAACCCCATGGACCTACTCCTGCTGCAACTCGGAGCACCAAAAAGATGACAACCATCCCCACCACCATCACCACCTCCACCATCACCACGGAGTCAGAGCAGCAGAAGGGAGACGATATACTGCCAGAGGATTACCCTCATTGACCTGAGGGAGGAGGAGGTCATTGCCCATTAAAGGCTCAGGAATGAGTCCATTGTCCGCCTCCTGCACCAAATTGCACCAAGGCTGCTGCCAACATCACAGCAGTGCACCAACATCTCTCAGCAGGTCAAGCTACTGTCTGTCCTACACTAATGGCGTGAGGAACTTGCCAACTGACTACAGCCAGAGTGGCAGAAGTATGCCAGGCATCCTTCTCTAAATTCCTCTCCTCCGTCCTGAATGCCATCATAAGCCTCACACCCCAGTACCTCTTATTCCCCAGCAACAATGCAGAACCAACAGGAAAACAAGCAAGGCTTTTATGCCATTGCAGGATTTCCACATGTGTTGGTGGCAATGGACTGTACCCATGTGCAACTTGTGCCTCCAGCGGCTACATCACACCTGTACAGCAATAGGAAGCACACGTATTCCATGAACGTGCAGGTAATTGTGGACCATCTGGGTCTCTTCATTAATGTCCTCTCAAAGTACCCAGGCAGTGCTCACGATTCCTTCATCTTCCGTCATTCCATCATCAATGAGCGCTTCCAGATTGGGACATATGGGAATGGCCTTCTGGTTGGTAAGTACTTCTCAAGCACATGGCAGACCACATGACAGTCAAATATGTTGGAATGCATTGTCATATTTGCCTTGCACTGAATGAGACAGTGCATATATAGCTGGTGTGGGCCTACATACTTGTACCATATTACATGACATATGTGCAACACAATCATACAAGTCACACATGTTGAGACTGCCTATGCCACTGTGGGTCACATGTTCAAGTCAACTGTGCTGCTGGAGCATCACTGGTCATGATGCTCTGGTGGAGCAAGTCTCCAACTCATATCAATGAGGCAATTCAAAGTCTATATGCATGATTTTGCATGGTCTCATGGATATGCAGTAAGGCAAGTGAGAGCAAAGTGCAGCTTTGATCCACCCTGCATTGAGGATGTGTTCCATGTCCCTTGTGGTGGCTTTTCCCATGCAACACCAATGAAGATCTCACACATTTCCATATATCCAAGGATCAGGGACCCTGGGACAGTTTGCAAATAGTGTGCCTCCCAGGAGGGGGTGAAATGAGGATGCATAATTAAATGTCTGTTTGTCATGTCCAATTACTACGTGTCCTGCATTCCACAGGATACATAGAATGAGGAAATTGCATAGATTGTTTGCTTTGGTGAAGGAATGTGTCCCTGAAACTATTAAGTTATTTAAGGACACAAAGCTGATACTTATGCACCATGGTGAAAGGGGGGTTGTGTTGGTGCTATTCACTAATATGTGATGGTGACTATGCGGACGAACCATGGATGTGCTGTATGTTAGGAATATGGTATATTCCAGCTCTTCACTTTGGATGCAGATCTGCACAGCCAGGTGACATCCGGTACTGCCTAGTGGCAACAACTGATACATGAGGCCCTGTGTGTGCATTCGATTGTTACAAAGAACCTCACTAATGCAACACTGTGTGAAATGCTGTGTCCAAACACTGTGTTGAATTAAGGGATTCCCTTCCTTTAATCTGTGTGTCCACAGGTAAATCCCATGGTCATGAGACATGTGATGTATCCCAGACCTGTGAAACTGAGAGATATAGTTATATTTTCACCTCGCAAGAACATGTCTATCATGCTACATTACATTACCCTTTATATACATACTTCCTATCCTATGTGCACACCGTTTTGCAATGCGCAACCCACTTTATCAGTCCTGAAATGCTCCAGATGTGTGCAGCAAGGTATAGCCTCATGCACAAACTACATCTCCCATGACAGCCAACAACACAGTCATCATGGGAATAATGTCCCTTTCTTGGAGCAATGCTGGACATTTCCTGCCAAACACACAAAATGATGGACGGAATGCTGCACATTGGCAAACATTCACCCCCAGTCACAGATCTGGGTTTAATCCATCGTTATTTTGCTTCACCACGCCACCCCAGTTCAGACATAGCCATATGCAAATCAGTCTTGACCCTGTGCCTCATGGGAACAGTCCAGACCGAACTGCCAAGCCATGTCTTCCCTGGACCGGAATCAAGCATCCTAGGACCGGTTTCAGGCTATCAGCCTTCATCAGCCAGGATAGCTTGACTCCAGTGGCGTAGTGAGCACGGGACCACGTCTGGGCATACCCTTCCCACTTAGGGCGAAATGCAAAACACACAAAATGATGGACGGAATGCTGCACATTGGCAAACATTCACCCCCAGTCACAGATCTGAGTTTAATCCATCGTTATTTTCTTCACCACGCCACCCCAGTTCAGACATAGCCATATGCAAATCAGTCTTGACCCTGTGCCTCATGGGAACAGTCCAGACCGAACTGCCAAGCCATGTCTTCCCTGGACCGGAATCAAGCATCCTAGGACCGGTTTCAGGCTATCAGCCTTCATCAGCCAGGATAGCTTGACTCCAGTGGCGTAGTGAGCACGGGACCCACGTCTGGGCATACCCTTCCCACTTAGGGCAAAATGCAAAACACACAAAATGATGGACGGAATGCTGCACATTGGAAAACATTCACCCCCAGTCACAGATCTGGGTTTAATCCATCGTTATATTGCTTCACCACGCCACCCCAGTTCAGACATAGCCATATGCAAATCAGTCTTGACCCTGTGCCTCATGGGAACAGTCCAGACCGAACTGCCAAGCCATGTCTTCCCTGGACCGGAATCAAGCATCCTAGGACCGGTTTCAGGCTATCAGCCTTCAGCCAGGATAGCTTGACTCCAGTGGCGTAGTGAGCACGGGACCCACGTCTGGGCATACCCTTCCCACTTAGGGCGAAATGCAAAACACACAAAATGATGGACTGAATGCTGCACATTGGCAAACATTCACCCTCAGTCACAGATCTGGGTTTAATCCATCGTTATTTTGCTTCACCACGCCACCCCAGTTCAGACATAGCCATATGCAAATCAGTCTTGACCCTGTGCCTCATGGGAACAGTCCAGACGGAACTGCCAAGCCATGTCTTCCCTGGACCGGTTTCAGGCTATCAGCCTTCATCAGCCAGGATAGCTTGACTCCAGTGGCGTAGTGAGCACGGGACCCACGTCTGGGCATACCCTTCCCACTTAGGGCGAAATGCAAAACACACAAAATGATGGACGGAATGCTGCACATTCGCAAACATTCACCCCCAGTCACAGATCTGGGTTTAATCCATCGTTATTTTGCTTCACCACGCCACCCCAGTTCAGACATAGCCATATGCAAATCAGTCTTGACCCTGTGCCTCATGGGAACAGTCCAGACCGAACTGCCAAGCCATGTCTTCCCTGGACCGGAATCAAGCATCCTAGGACCGGTTTCAGGCTATCAGCCTTCATCAGCCAGGATAGCTTGACTCCAGTGGCGTAGTGAGCATGGGACCCACGTCTGGGCATACCCTTCCCACTTAGGGCGAAATGCAAAACACACAAAATGATGGACGGAATGCTGCACATTGGCAAACATTCACCCCCAGTCACAGATCTGGGTTTAATCCATCGTTATTTTGCTTCACCACGCCACCCCAGTTCAGACATGCATATGGCTGGGTCCAAACTGGGGTGGCGTAGTGGGCAAAAGAACGATGGATTTAACCCAGATCTTTTGACTGGGGGAGAATGTTTGCATTGTCAGCATTCCGTCCATCATTTGTTTGCTGTAACAATTTTCGCCTAAGTGGGATGGGTATGCCCAGACGTGGATCCCTTGCTCACTGTGCCACTGGATTCAAGCTAGCCTGGCTGAAGAAGGTGACATACCTGAAACCGGTCCCAGGATGCTTGTTTCCGGTCCAGGGAGGACCTGGCCTGGCAGTTCGGTCTGGACTGTTCCCATGGGGCACAGGGTCAAGACTGATTTGCATATGGCTGGGTCCAAACTGGGGTGGCGTAGTGGGCAAAAGAACGATGGATTTAACCCAGATCTTTTGACTGGGGAGAATGTTTGCATTGTCAGCATTCCGTCCATCATTTGTTTGCTGTAACAATTTTCGCCCTAAGTGGGATGGGTATGCCCAGACGTGAATCCCTTGCTCACTGTGCCACTGGATTCAAGCTAGCCTGGCTGAAGAAGGGTGACATACCCTGAAACCGGTCCCAGGATGCTTGTTTCCGGTCCAGGAGGACCTGGCCTGGCAGTTCGGTCTGGACTGTTCCCATGGGCACAGGGTCAAGACTGATTTGCATATGGCTGTGTCCAAACTGGGGTGGCGTAGTGGGCAAAAGAACGATGGATTTAACCCAGATCTTTTGACTGGGGGAGAATGTTTGCATTGTCAGCATTCCGTCCATCATTTGTTTGCTGTAACAATTTCCTGCCAGCACAGGCACCGAATCTTGGACATAGAATCATGTGGAAAATATGTCCTGCACTGTCCCTAAGCAGTGTGGCACTGTAGTGTGGTTAGTCTATCAGTTGCACTGTACAGTGCAAGACTACCACATAACTCAAACCCCTTATGTACTGTCAACATAGTGGACACAGTGCACTGCCATGTGTGTACCA
This sequence comes from Calotriton arnoldi, assembly GCA_963921515.1. Lineage (NCBI taxonomy): Eukaryota > Metazoa > Chordata > Amphibia > Caudata > Salamandridae > Calotriton > Calotriton arnoldi. The sequence goes on from CAWUFW010008550.1 coordinate 664,628, forward strand.
TCATGTCCCACATTGAGATCAACTCACTACCCTCCTCATCGCAGTACACATTGAACAACATTGACTCCAACTCTCACAGCCAAATATGTGTGAATGAAGTACGCAACATCACAAGCTGCATCCACAGGTTGTAAAATCAGACATTTATCAGTTCAGCAATGGCAATTGTAGTCAATACCAGACACAATAGATGAGCATTAGAGATTTGTCTACTCAATCGCTAATTGGCTCTCCTTACTGATGAAAAATCATCACATTCATGGCATTGGCACTCATAAGTATGACAAATAGTAAGTGAATCACAGAGTACAGCACACCTGTATGTGTAGTACAGTGTCAGTCATTTCAATTCCTAGTTGCGTGTCTCCACACAATGTCATAGCCCATCTCTTACAGTAAGCAAAGTATATGAGTCTTTCAGGACACATAAAAGAATGTACATGAATATGGGGCCATCCCTTGTCATGAATCTTAACTTATTGTGCCCCTCCTGTCTTTGCAGCTGACCAACAATATGGTCTGTAGCTGTGGGTGAAGACTCCTCTAACAAAACCCAGACAGAACCACAACGGAGGTACAATTTTGCCCTAAGCAGGACCCAGTCCATAGTAGAGCAGACATTTGGTGTACTGAATAAAAGATGGATCTAACCTTGTATTACCATTGGCATCTAAAATGACTGACACTAGTTTTGGAATACACCTGTCTTTTGGCACGTGTATTGAAATCATTCCATTATCATTATCTGAATCTCTGACTCTAAAATTATAATACTCATACTTTTTTGCATTGTTCAGAACAACAGGCTATTTCTTTGTTTTGCATTCAACCTCCAGACATGAGGATCAAAGAATTCCCTAAGGCCCTCATTATGAGTGGCCTCTGAAATCTGATGGGACAGGTAAAAGCAGTTACCAGGCCCATCAGAATTATGAGGTCTGAGGGAACCCTGCAAATCTCTTAACTTACTTAAAAACAGCCAACATCTCTGGGTACAATTCTAGCCCAAAATGAAGAATTACAGAAGAAATCAGGCTAGGATTTGCTGTTCTCCTGGGTATTCCTTATTTCTTAATGGATCCTCAGGGTCCAACTCATAATGGGCTGAATTTTTACCACCCGTGGAGTAACTTGGGGGTGGGAAAATTCTGGTTCATTTACCAGGTAACGCAGTGCACAAAGGTCTTTATGGCAACTGTTGTCCGGAAATTTTGCTCTCGTTTACCAGGTCCCACATAATAAGGGCCTATGTTTTGTTATCTTTGAGCAGTTGAGAACTGCTAATCACATTACCGAAAGTATTTGAATCATTCCAGTTATTATTGACTGATTCAGTGGTATCATAATTCTCATTATCATCCTTTTGTGCATTCTGCAAAACAACATTAGGGCATTTTGTTTTCTTGCATTCAACCTCCAGATGTGAAAGCGAAAGTACTGACTGAGTGTTAATTTCCTTGAACCATTGAAAGACATTAATCACAATACTGTCAGAATTCGAAATTATTTGTATAGAAGGCTTCTGTACTATATGAGACTATACCGTGTTTTGATTCAAAGAACAGGTATTTCCTTGAACCATTGAAAGACATTAATCACAATACTGTCAGAATTCGAAATTATTTGTATAGAAGGCTTCTGTACTATATGAGACTATACCGTGTTTTGATTCAAAGAACAGGTACCTCTTTTGCTTGAAGTCCAAATTTCTCTGGCTACAGGGATAGACCACTAATAGAGTGTGCACCTTCAGAATGAGATGAGCAGAGCCTGCTAATACCAGCAGGTGAGGGTCAGGCTTTCAGTTATTGGACAGGAACAAAACCCAATATCTTAAGCCATGAACTTTTAAAACAGAAATAACGGGTAAAGAATGTAGGTTATGTATTATCAATTCTTGCTTCAGCAAGAAAAAAACATTTGATAGAGCATTCTCCGGAGCTGCAACAAGAATTTGGAACTCTCTCCCACCGAGCATCAGAAGAATCTCCTCAACGACAACATTCAAAACGGAAGCTAAAACCTTTCTGATGAGCAAACTTCTCCCTTAAATCCTTAGCATTCCCCACCCACCTTGACTCATTAAACTTCAACTGATATCCTTTTGACTTGCCCCTCTCTTGAGTGACTCTCCCCACTTCTTCAATCACTATGTTTCCTGAGGAAGTTCCACCTTCATTTACATCTCTGCTTACATCTTACCTACCCCGCTATTCTAAACTCATCTCTATGATTGCTTGTGTAGACTGCATTGACAAATAAGATTTGTTTATACCTAAACTTGCCTTAATGCACCGAACTGAAGTACCATGTTTTCTTAGCATGTTTTTATCGTATTGTACCTATCCGTTCTTCATATATGCCTGATATCATTCTGTCTAGGACCCTACTAAACTGTCTTGAATTTGTTTTACTCTTTACTGTGAAGCACTCTGTTGCCCTATGTTGGATCTTGTTCGCGCTATACAAAACTCCAAAAATAAATAAATAAAATAAAATAAATTGTTCTTCTTCAAAATTCAGAATTATATGAAAAATAGCATGTCCTTCATAACTATTGTTATCATCATGCTCTCAAATGTACATAAAAAACATACTGCAACATTATTCACATAAATAAATATATATCGAAATTCAAGGTGTAAAAATTGTATGGGTAATGCTCATGTAAGCTGCAATGTTAATTTTTCCTGTTCATTCTATTCAACAAACAACCTAACTCCTTATGCACAATACAATCAACCTGTCAAATGTGTTAAACACAACTTCCTCACAAAGACATGAAGAGGTGTCCCAGGTACAAGTCATAAATGCATGTGGGCAGTCATAGGACCTATTATTAGTAAATTGCTCAGTGGTTCATGTCAGTTTATGCAACTATAAACGTTGTATACAGATACATAAAATAAAATGAAACAGGTATAAAGGCTCAGTGATTAATTTAGACTGCAATAGCAATGTATGCTGTTCATTGTCATGTCATGTCTTTAATCAAAATGTTGGTGCAATAAATATAGTGTGACAGTAGTGGGAGCCCAAGAAGCAACAGGGGGGAAACATGGGCAAATTAAGCTGACCATACCATCATATATGCAATATCAAAAACATTTCAAATACATTTCCAATAGTAGAATAAATAGAGAAGTGACATGTAGAACTCAACTTGTGGCTGAGTAGCAAAAAAAGAGGCATTACTTCCTGGTGACTGCTCAATATATACTAAGCTCATGACTGAAAGGTGGCTTCACTTCCATTCAACCTGTAGTTTGTAATGCGGGCATTGCTAGGAAGTGTAGTTATTTGTGATTCATGGTAGATATGATAAAAGTAGCAAGTTAAGAAAACATAAAAAGAGCCTCTTGTCTTGTAATAATATCCTCATCAGTCAATTTCTGCAATGTGGAGCCACAAACACTGAAAACCACCTGTTTCAGTAAAGATGGGCTCATTCAATGGTATGTTGATCTGCATTCTAAAATTATTATCTAAACTGGTTACTAATAAGAGCGTTGGGACAGGAAAGTCTCCTGCATGGTAAAGGACGCGCACCCCTGTCCCGAATGCCCCAACTGCAGCAATATCTGGATCCTTGGAACTGTTTTTTTTGTCATGGATGAACATGGATCATGCGTGTGTGCCATGACCTAGGCCTGTCTCTGGATTGCAGTCTTGTAAGACCGGGAGGTGTGCCCAAAGCGTTAACCTGGTAGTGGTAAAGAGTTACTGTCCTTACCTAGAATTAAGAGAGCACGGAGGTGGCAGCATACCATTTTTGTAATAGTGATCAATAGAGTAAACAGTCCTTGTTTCCTGTGTCACTGGAATGAGGCCTACCAGGCAACTCATGCAAAGTTCCACTGCTGTGTATCTAACTTACACTTATCAGTATGTAGCACTGTGTAGCACACATGTGATTGCATGTGCATGCTGTATAGGGCATGTAGGTTTAGAGGCCAAGTAGACTTTATGCACTTAATTGTGCACTACTGTGCTGCCTGCTGACATTTGAAAGGCAGCACTGCCTTTCAGGCTGCCTTCACATTAAAAGTATATGCAAATTCAACTTTGGAATTAAAGGTACTTCCAACATCTCAAACTGCCTTATTTTTGCATGTGTCACCCCTAAGCTCTCCCTAAGGTGACCCAAGGGTAGGGTGCCTTGTAACTATAAGCAGGAACATTATAAAATATGTTTTATATGCCCTGTTACTATGGCTCTAGAGGCTAACATGGGAATGCTTTAATAAAGTATAACTATTGAAAGAAAGGAGCTAAAATACCATTCAAATACTTAAAATAATAGCATAAATCCAATGACTTGCCAGTGCTAGACAGAAAAGAAGTTATAGGACTTTCTTTTCTGTAAGCCTAAATCTAGCCTTCTAGTAGCCATGCTCTGATTGGTCAGCCTGTGCCAGGCTGATCCAAGCTGTCTTAATGAGGTGTGAAGTGGCCTGCCTTGGGACAAAGGTTTTTCTGTAGCAGGAGATCTGCAAGCTGCAGAGCACAAGGCAGGAAGGGGGTAGAGGGGCCAAACTGATCTTCAAAGAGGAAATGAGAGTTTGGGCAGGACACAGCCCCAACCCCACATCCTGCAACCCCAGGCAAACAGGAACCGCAGTAATTAGATTAGTGAGGGAGCTGAAAGGGAAGTGTTAAGGAAGGTTAGCCACACCTGTGGGTTGGCTTAGCCAGATCTAAACCTTCAGGAGAGAGTTTCTCAATTTTGGATGTTGGAAGAATAGTGCTTTCTGGGTTAAGAATATGCCACACTCTAGAGGAAGTGTTCATACACCTGGGGGGCACCCTGCATTCCATTGATCAGGGGTGAGCCCCTGCTTGACGCCCAAGAAATGTAAATAAATATGTGAGTGTTGCCCAGCAACTCGGATCGGCTGCCTGAAACAAGATGAAGAAGAAAGACTATCCTGCTGGAACCCTGATCTGCACCCAAAAGATTGAACCCTGAAGAATTGCACCTGCTGCACAATCTGGTGATACAGACCTAAGGACTGTGCCTGGTGTCACAAGGATTACAGAGTGGAATCCCTAAAAGCTGCAGGTTAACAAAGCCCGCATGCATCATCTCCACAAAGAAATCCCTAGACTGATTCCAGTGGACTTTAAGGAGCTGGCCAGGTGCATTGTGGGAATTGTAGTCCCAACATCTTAAGGATCATCTCAGAGCTTCTAGGCCATTGGGTTGGTGTTTTGGACACTTTCAACCCTCAAGAGGAACTCCAGGAAGAAGTTTCAGAAGTTTGGAGCAACTTTTGGAAAAAGCTCCATATGGTGACGGACCAGTCAACAAGAGTCAAGCCACTGGCGTCGAACCGCAACCTAGCCTGGATTTCAGATTCATCCTAGGGAAAGCTCTGGAGCTCCTGTCTTTGATGAGACTTCCAGGAGTTGACCAGGCCTAGCGCTGAGCCAAGCCGTCTTCATTGACTCAGATCATGGCCTGAAGAGGAGCCTCGCTTGACGTTGAGAGAAAATACTCCAGAAAAGTTTCCAAGTGCAAAGGTAAAATTATGACGAGGCCACCCGCTTACAGCATCTGACCAGGACTCCATTGTGGTCAGCCTCAAACTTTGATTTTGTCCTAGTCAAGCATGACCAAATGTCCCAAGTTGGCGCTATTTTTTTTAAGTACTAGAAAGGGTTTATTCTTTAAAAATTAATATCTCCAGTTCCCTACACTGGTTTAGGTATCTATTTTTTCATAAAAATATTACCTATTTTTATAAACTCCAACATTTGGAAAGGAGCATCAAAGTACCAAGTATGATAAGCAATCAATTATTGTATTCGTGAAGAACCAGATCCAAAGGCAAGCTTGTATTGTAGAAACGTTCTATATTTATTCTTGTTAATGTTCTTCTTTTTCTTTTCACATTAGATGCTTATTCAAAACCACTTTCAATCCAACAATTAATACAAAATCAAATCATCAGCCTCAGCCTACGCGTTTCGTCCCCACTTGGACGTCATCAGGGCTGAAAAAAGGAAAAAAAATATACATGTGTCAAATATCAGTAACCATTGATATTCCAATACTTAATCCTTACATACAAATCCCTCTCTTAAAACATGATATTATCAATCGGGCCCTTCCAGCCTGCCTATATACAATCTAACCTCATTCATTACCCAGGATGATCTTAATTACTATTCATTACACATTGCTTGTCATAAGTCTTATGTTTACCAAAACAAACCTTGATATACTCTCATAGTTCACAAACACTCATTAATATTTCTTATTTTATGTTTATTCCATTAATCAACTTTGTATATTGCAAATGTATTCCATGCAGCTAATGTTTACATTCCTTACACACCTGTCTCCTAAGTTAAGACTGCCTGCTCACATCCAGCTACCAAGTGTTGAGTGAGGGAATAATTTATTGAGACCTTGACTGAACCTTTTATTGTGTTTGTGGCTTTAATACCAGGTGTAGGTCCCTACTTATCACTACTAATAAACCACTTTACTAGTACACCCACCTGCACTTTTAAAGGGTATTACAGTTCTTCTTCCATGCAGCAGCAATCAGTGACTGCACCCGCCTGCCAGGGGATGTCTGGGGGGACCATGGGACCCCCTTTCCCCCCACCAGAGGGCTGTAATCAGGGGGCACACAGACAGTGCGTCACCTTTTATGTGGCGCACTGTCAGTGCACCTCCTGAGAGCTTCTTTGCCTCTGCGCCCATGTCTGTGATTCGGTGCACATGCAGAGGCAGAGGGATTCCCTCATTTGCATGAGGCACACCCCCATGCAAATGAGGGAATGCCCTCTGAAGAGAGTGCTGGCGCTTTATGTGCACCAGCACTATCGGTATTACAGAAGAGGATGCACAAGCATCTGCGGCCCCTTCTGTAATAAAAAAGAGCCAGGGAACTTGTATAATATGGCCCTGTTGGAAAACGAGGCAGCATCTGTGAGGCCTGCACAAATAACATGACTACATTTGTCCTTCACTGGGAACCAAACACCCAATTGTAGCGCCTGACTCTCAGAGGGTAGCGTTGCAGAGCAGTCTGAGGCTTACTCAAGGGAGGTGGTGTGGGCTAGTAATCGCCATTTGCAGGTGCGCAGAAATAACACTCAATAATTTATTGTCCAGTCTGTACTTTGCTTTATAAAAGTAAGAGTACATTTATTAAACACACACACTACTCAATACTATGCACCAATTTACAAATATACATAAGCTGCTGGAATTACTTTGTGACATTGCATAACATCTCCACCACTCCCGCAAGGGGGTGGGGTCTAGTACCACCACTCCCATGTATGCACATCATCTTGCCCCCTAATGCAGTGTGTTGAGCATAACCTGGAGCGAGGGCCCTGCACACGGGCACCATCCCAGTGGCGACCCACCCCATTACCTCAACACGCATTAAGAATAGGTTCACCTGCCCTAGTGACACATAACCCTGACTGAGCATCTTATATTGACCATACAGTATGCACCCCTACATCTTCAGGGCTAACAGTCTGAGTTGCTCCTCACTTAAGCGCAGCAGCAAGAATACATGTTTAAGCACACTTTAGAATGACAGTACTCAGCACATTTGTGGATCATTAGAATGCATTGCAATTACAGCCCCTAAAGGCATCACAGATGAAATCACAGGATTACGCATATACAGCCAGACACCCTAGCAGGAATATCTGGCAACATAACCCCACTTTGCTTATGACATCACCTTACACAGGTACTTCACATTACACATGTGATCTTCAGTCCCTCTAAAAAGAAATAACCAGGTTAAATGCATTTCTGGTGCCGTTACACCTCTCCACCTCCAGGGGATGCCCTTCTCCAGGCATCCCGAACTCAGCCTTTCATTCCTTGAGGTACTTCTTCATTCACCTTCCGCTGTAGAACAAAAGTTCCAGCCTAGAAGGTGTTAAATGCTGACTGAGCCCTTGAGGGGTTATCCTTTTCAAGTCCCCATGAGACTTAGGGTGGACTTTTCTTCGTGGTGCTGGGGAGACTGCGTTGCTCCTGCAGCTCCCCCTGCACCCTGAGTACACATGTAGTGGTGACCCCACTCTCCTGGGGGCCACCACAAGCAGAAAAACGCTGGTTTCCCTTGCAGGCCGGTCCTGGCCTGCAAGGCGATTATGGGCGATTCCGCTGGTGCAGTGAATATTATAGCTCGGCTCTCCCGCTGAGTCGGGGAGAGCCGCGATCCCGGTGCTGGCGGCTTCACCGCATCTGCCTCCCGTTGGGGGTCCGGTCCCACCGGACCCCAGGTAAATGATCCGGCTCGAGAGCCCACCCCCAGCCGCTCATGCCAATTTTCGGGGCCGGTCACACCCGGGCCCCTCTCTCTTGTACGGGTCCCGGTCCCACCCGGGACCCCGCAGGACCTCACGTTGGAGGGCAGCCCGGAGCCCACCCCGGCTGCCCCGCCGGCTCCCGCCCGGCCAGCACCCTCGCGTGCTGCCGCGGGAGCCCGGCAATGCAGTTCTGGTCTGCCCGCTCTGGCGGGCAGGCAGCGCAGGACATCTCCGGCTCCTCCGGTCCTCGGGGGAGTGCGACGGCACTCCCCACACCAACCTTCACTTCGGGGCCCAGAGATGGGGTCCCGGGCCCCTGAACCTCTTCGAGGGGGCGCAACGGCGCTCCCCCTTCCTCCAGCGTCGGCGGGGGCCAGGGTGGGCTCCTGGCGCCCTGCTTGGGACAGCGACGGCGCTCCCCGACTTTGCTTCGGGCCCGGGAATGGGCTCCCGGGCCCCTTGGGCACCTTTTCGCGGGGGGCGTGGCGGCGCTCCCCCGACTTTACTTCTTTGGGGACCGGGGATGGGGCCCCTGGGCACAACTTCGTGGGGGGGCGCGACGGCGCTCCCCCGTCTCCATCTTCGGTGGGGGCCAGGGTGGGCTCCTGGTTCCCCTGCAGGGCACCTTCACGGGGGGAGCACGACGCCGCCCCCGACTTTACTTCTCTTTGGGGGGCAGCCCTCAGGACCTGACCCACCCCGGGGGCATCTCTGAGACCGGCGGCGGAGCCCCACGTGCTTCGTCGTTGGTCTTCTTAGGGGTCAAAAGTCACCTACCTTCCGGGGGCCATATCTCAGCCCTTGGGGGTCCGATCTGCCCCATTTTCACGTCTTCTTGCTCCTGGTGGCGCCCCCCAGCCACTGGGAGCACTCTTCTTCGCCCTCCGGGTCTCTGAGAGGGGGGGGATTCAGCAGGGAGCTGTCTTCACTGGCTCCCTGCGCCAGCCTTTCACCTGGCTCTCCTCCTGGGCCTCTCTTCTCCCTGCACAGAGGCCCCTGCTTCTGCGCACCGGTCCTGGGCCCTTCTTCTGGTGCTGTTAGGGCCTGTGGTGTCGGGCCTCAGGCCCACATGATGGCAAGGACGGACACAGACACCAGGGGTTATGGTACCGTAAACTGGCCACGAGCACGTGCACCCGGGCCCTTTTATTAGCGGGGCCACGTCACTCGTGACACCCGTGATGGATGGGTGTGGGGTGCAGTGAGCCCACTCCCATAGGCGAGTGGCTACTAACTCAGTGTCTGCTGAGACACTAGAATGTGTCCAGCAGAACACTACATTCCTCCCCAACTTTAATGAAGAACAACAACAACAATTAGTTCAACCTGTGGAGAGAAATGAACAGTCAACTAAACACCACAGGGTCCATCAGCCTTACAAGTCCGGTGGCAAGAAGACGTCAGGCATGGGCCGGTGATTCTGCCTGCTGCAGGGCCATCTCGGCGGGCACTCGTAATTTAACCTGAGGGGTTCAGGACACGACCGCTGGCTTTGATGACGTCCGCAGCATACCGTCAGTTCTCAGATGATGACTTGTCTTGCAGTCTTGCCTGGCTCCACGTTGCTGGCGTCCGGGATGGTCTGTGGTGGTTTCTAACAGTTCTTCACGGTGGGTTGCGTCGTGAGCATGGATGGAGTCCACGGTGAGAATTCACAGAGGCATTGCTGGACCGACTGTCCCTGTTGAACTGCTTGGCTGTGACCGGTAACCTGTCGGTGGGGCAATGTCTCTTCCCACTCTCCCGCCTGGGGAGGCCCATCGTCGGGGTTGCTGCGGGACTGTAGGAGGGCTGCGCTGGGGGCCGCTTGTGTGCCGTCTGGGGGCAGCTGCAGGACCGCCGAGGAGCCGTTACTTAGTCGCACGCACAACCCTCACGGGAGGATGAGTCTTGTCCAGGGCTTGCACTCGCTGCCGCGGTTCCGGTGTAGGCCAGGTTCACAGGTGGCTTCTAATTCCTTTAGTCGGCTGGCGTGGCAACGGTGTAGGACTCCAGTCCACATGTGCTCTGGTGGTGGTGTTTGACGCTTGTGCTGAGGGCTGACATGATGGCGGAGGCCAGCCCGGTGGTGAGTTGGAATGACAGGTGGTGGTGACTTGCTGGTGGAGTTGAAAGTGAGGAGCGACTTAGCTGCCAGGTGTCTCCGTTGTGCTGAGATTGATCTTTGGTGGCGGCCTGGCACGGCGAGTGTGCAGATCTTCTCTTGCCTGACTTGGGGGCCACTGCCGACTCCATCTTGAGGCGGTGTGAAGAGGGACACTCGGTGCTGATCTCCACCCACGGCATCTGTGGCCTGGAGCAGGGATGCCGTTGACTTGGACTGCCGACCTTCTGGGATGGACGGTCGCCTGGGGAAGCGTTGGGGAGAGACGCGGATTGCGCTTGTTGCGGCTTGTACTCGGTTCTCCCGTGAGGCTGTGTCCAGGGACGTCGGTCCGCCTTGGTGGCTGTCTGGTGTGCTCTGGGCTTGCTGTGAGTCCTCAGTCTTCTCCCTTTGTTGGTCTATTCAGCCCACCTGTGTTCCTCCGATTTTCTGGGTGACAGGGCTGTCACTCTCTTCTTTCTCCGAGGGCGTTGCGCTTGGACCTCGAGGCGGCGCTGTCCTGGCGCCGGCTTCTGCCTTCGATCCGGCGCGCTCCTTGCTTGCTGGGTGATGTCCGGTCATGTGTCGCCCTGTTGTCGGAGCGCCTGTTGCTGTGGCGGCCTGCCACGTGTGGTGTGCAACTCTGCTCTTGCCTGTCGTTGGTCACTGCCGACTCCGTCCTGAGGCAGTGCGAGGGAGGACACTCTGTGTGGTCTTCAGCCCACTGCGGGGCTTCGTTGGTGCAGTGGAGACGTAGTCGTTCTCTGTGCTGCGTTCAGCAGTGTTGCTTTGTGGAGATGTCTATATCTCCTGGGCGCTTTCTTCTGGCACGTGGTGTGCCTGAGGTGTAGTTTGCGGTGGTGTCTGTACACCGGGAGGAGCAACTGACGTGATCTCTGCTCTGGCGGTGGCGTTGGGCAGCCACGTGTGGTGTGCACTCCGCACCAGTCTTTTCTTGTGCTGCGTCGTTGGCTTCCAACAGATCTTTGGCAGCTTCTGTAGCTGTGGTAGGTTTGGACTTCTCTAGCTCTTTGCTATGTGGGGTTTGGAGTTTCTCCCTTTCAACCATTTGGCAGCGCCTTGGGCCCCTCTCTGCTGTGGTGTTGGGATCTGTGCTCTGTCTCTTTAGCTTGGAGTGCCTGCAGGCACTTGCTTTGAACATGCTTCCATTTCCTGTTACTCCTGTGAGCTGATGAGGGTGGTTGCATCATGCAGCAAAGTCTTTTCTGGCTGTGGCTTGTTGCCTTTTGGCTTTGCGGCTTGGAGCTTGACTGGTTGTGGTTCCATTACTCTGGCTGAACTCCTGGGGGCTGGGCAGCCTGGGCCCCTCTCTGTGGGGAACGTCAGTCTCTTCCCTTTTGTCGTACAGTGGGGCCGTTCCAACAGGGACATTGCAGCCTGTGCTTTCCTTTGTTTTGCCCAGTGCAGCTGTGTGAGCTTTACCTCAGGGCTGACTTCTGAACCGCAGTTTCTTCTACCCCTTGTTGTGCTTGTCTTGCCTGTCATGCCAAATGTTGCTAGTGGGAAGGGGGGTGGCGCTGTAGTCACCGTGCTACACTTGTCAGGATAGCTCTCCTGAGGCTGTTGGCTTTTCTCATTGGAAAGTATTCCCTTGCTCTCAGGCGCAATAGCTAGAGATGGCCACTAGGTGGCACTGCGGTGCAATTGTGTGTTCCGGTCGTATCGGCCGTCTTGGCTGAAGCTGGGAATCGTTCTGGAGTGGAGATGCAGGTGCGGGGTGCTCGCTCAGCTAGGACGGCTCCAATTCGCACCAGATGCTCCACCTGCTCAGGGCTGCTTCACAGAACATCCCCCAGTAAGTGGTCTAACTGCCGTTGCGCTGGAGGTCATGCTTTCTGCCTCAGGGTGCTGGCTGTTTCTCAGTCCCTACCGGCCAGGATTACCTCAATGTCGGGCAGATGGGGGTTGCTCCGGAATGTTCCTCTCACTTATAGTTGGGGGGTTGCTGTGTCCGCTTCGCAACGGTCCTCGGTGCTGCCTTTCCTCCTCAGGGTGTGGTGCTGAGGTAAGCCTGCGACCACTAGGTGGCGCTGCATCCGGGTCTTCCTTCCACCGGCCGCGGCGGTCTCTCCTGCCGGCTTTGAGGGTTGATGAGAGGAAGACGGTGCTGTGCTTTCTTCGCTGCCGGTGCCGGTCCTGGCACCATTCCACTGGGACAGTTGGCGGCGTGCGAAACAGCTTTCCGGCCACAGGGGCATTGACCCGCTCTCAGCGTTGCTGCCGCTTCGCCGTTGCTGTGCTCTCAGGCGCACTTGGGGCAGGGGCTGTGTGAAGCTCGTCGGGCTGCCCTGGGCTTCGGGTCAGCTAGGCTATATCTCGGGAGAAGAGTATTTTCTCCTTTGTTGACCACTCTGGGGCAGAGGCTGAAACCTGGGACTCGTGGTGCGATGCTGCATTCGACCGCCAGGTGGCGCGGGGAGACTCCTCCTTCGGCCGCGGCGGCCTTTCCCTTCATCACTGTGGACGGCACGGTGTGGCTCCGGTGGACGCTGACAGGATGCAGATGCCAGGCGGGCCACGGACCAGGTACTGCTTTAGCGCGACTTCCTTTGCCTGCCCGGTGACAGCACGATTGCGCTCCGTTCTTTTCTCACTTGGCGATGGCCCGCTCTCAGCATGAGCAGGCTCCACTACTGCTCCCCGGGTGAACCACTGGGCAGGGTCAGGTTGGGACTGCCGGTGCGGGTTTCGTCCAGTGCGGGGACGGGCTCGACACGCTTCGGAGAGCCGCTCCCTCGCGCGCTTTGGCCGCTGCGACTGCAGCCTCACCCCCTTGTGGGCATCTTGTGTCTTTAGTCCCTGGCCAGTCTCGACTGTGGGAGGTTGCAGGGACACACGTATGCGACTGGTGGCAGGGCGGACGCCGGTTAACTCACCGGATGGTTGGCGGTCGTCGTGCTGGCAATGGGCATGGGCGAGCCTCCAGGCAGGCTACCTCGATCCTCCAGGAGCACGGAGGCGGTGGCTGGGTGACACGAGGGGCGCAGTCCGTGTCGTATTCACGGGTGGCTGTAAACAGCACAACAGGGGGGGGCGTCACAGTTCTGGCCCATTTCCTCCCCATGAAGGACGATTGAGCGCCGAGCAGCAGGCACGCGGGGTTAGCTACCCGCCTCGTCGCCAATGTGGTGTCGGGCCTCAGGCCCACATGATGGCAAGGACGGACACAGACACCAGGGGTTATGGTACCGTAAACTGGCCACGAGCACATGCACCCGGGCCCTTTTATTAGCGGGGCCACGTCACTCGTGACACCCGTGATGGATGGGTGTGGGGTGCAGTGAGCCCACTCCCATAGGCGAGTGGCTACTAACTCAGTGTCTGCTGAGACACTAGAATGTGTCCAGCAGAACACTACAGGGCCCTGGGGGGCAGTCAGGGGGTTCCTCCTTCCAACTGCCCATTGCCAGGCTCCATCACCTTCCGCCTCAGCAGACCACACCCCAGAGAGAGCTTCTCTTCCTGTGCAAGCACTTTTTAAAAGTTGAGTAGGGGGCTGACAGGAAGTCTCTGTTGGTCCTATCAAACAGCGACACATCACTTCCCTGCCCCCTCCTTCTTGTCCAGCCTCTGGGCTGGTTCAAAATGGCGTCGTCCAGGGTCTCTGGCCACATGGTCTCTGAAACAAGAGCCCTTCCCTCCTTGGTGCAGCCTGGTGCCTGGCACCAGTGATAGCTGCTGATGGATGGGCCTGTAGCCCCACCCATCTTCTCTTCGTGGAGAGGAGGCCTTAGGTTGTGGAAAAAAAAGGTTATCAATCCAGCCAGCTGAGGTCAGCCCTCAGCCTGGCCCTGGTTATGACTGACTCAGAGAAATGTGACATTTCTGGATGACCCAAAAGCAGTACAAATATGACTTTGGACTCTGCAGAATACTTCTTCTCACACCCGTTACAGTGGACTTTAGTGCGTGTCTGGAATCTGCAGGCCTTAGGAAAGTGACACTAGCCCATGGGCTCCACTTCCCCATAGGGGAATAATGAAGTGAAAAACACAGTCAAACACACTGACTTTCCCTGGCATGTTTCTTCCCAGTGTATAAAGTCTATTCCATGTCACCACCCAATTCTGCATAAGTCCTGCCACACCATTCACTTTGTAGCTGCTCATGGACTGCGCACGCCAGGAATCTCCCCTGCGCAGCCCCTACACGTGTACACAGGTGTCTGCATGTAACCAGCCCGGTGCCCCGTACTCCAGCTGCTGCGCAGCGGCCTAGTCAAGCCAGGGGGACACCAGTAAAATCCACATGCAGTCTCTTTCATCATGAGTTCCCTGTGGGAGAGTCCCAACTTATGAGGCTCTCCCACAGTAAAAGCTCAACAAATAGGTGCTCAAAAAGCGAAAAATCCAGGCGGCCCATAGTGTCAGAACCACCTTCTAACAGGCCCCATATGTATATTAGGCACATTTAATTTACTTTAAATGCTACTAGTGGGCAGCAGCACTCACTGTTCCACCCACTCCCTTTTACATGTCTCAGGTGTGTTATTGCAGCCTGTAGGGCAATTTTAAACTGCCATTTCAATTTGGCAAATTACCCCTTTGTCAACCCGAAGTCTTCCATTTTAATACTTATATATCACCCCTCAGTTAGGTCATAAATGCTCATAAGGCAGGATGCATGGTATTTAACAAGTAAGACATTTAGGGTTAGTTGTATGAACATTATGAATAGCGGTTTCCAAAGAGTGAATCACTGTGAATTGCTATTAGGAAATCGCATTTCAGAATGTATGTATGTATGATTTCGCCTCGTAATTTGTGAGTCGTTACTCAGTCACCTCGCAATTTAGGAAATTGGTAATAGAGATTTCCAAAATTGTGAATGAGGTTGCATATTGTTAACGCACTTGCAGATAGAGGAAAAACACTTCCTGCTTCTGGATAATCACCTCCGAACCATGAAGTACTTCACACTACATACCTGGAGATCAGCCTGACTGTATGTGAAGTGGAGAGCAGCTGTCGTTTTTAATTTATATGTTTTGAACTTCAAAAAAAAGAGTCATTAACAGCAATGGCCAGCCAAAGTGGAGAAAAGTATGCAGGTGGCAGAAGGAGAAAACTAAAGCTTTCTGAGAAGGAGCTGTTGATCCTGACTGAAGAGTGCTGTCAAAATCACGAAGTGCTGTTTGGAAGGGGCTCCATGTCTGTCCTGGAGTCCCAAAAAAAGAAAATATGGCAGGATATGCAGCAAAAAATCAATGCACTTAGAGTAACCCACTGCTCCCTTGATAACATTAGAAACAGGTGGTATGACCTTAGGTTACGAGCAAAGGAGAAGGTGGCAATGCGACTGAGTCCCAGGCAACAGGAGGTGGCCCCCAATTGTACTCCCTACCAATGCACTGGAGTTCATGGTTGAGACCTCCCTGGAGCCTGAGGCTGTTGTGGGATTTGGAAACATTGCCACCCCTGCACCTAGAACATCACAAAGGAAGTGTATAATGTTTACTATTGTTACATCTCTGAACCTAAATCTATGCCCAACGACCATTAAAGACTCTAGCATACATCAGACATGTGTTTTTAAGTTAGTAAAAAATTTACCTTCATAGTGCATTATAGGGTATGTAGTCAAAACGTTAGCACTGTAGTCCCGGTTATAGATTTATTATTCTAATGCTATCAAAACTGAAACATTGATATGTAATTATGTTATTAAATACAATTACATTTTTTACACAAATCTCCCTAAGGAACATATTGATGACACCAATGTGGAGGGAGTGGAGGACTCAAACAAGGCACCTAAAGAACTCATTCCCATAGCCATTCAGACAACCATGCCTCCTGTCCAATGTAGCACTGCTTCATTGTCACCACAGGCACCATTAATGGAGGATGATGATGTCACTCTGCCTGATAGTCCCATGCGGCACTCAGGTGTGAGGTAACGACAGCAGTGTGTTCCAGGGCGATGAGACATGTCATGCCGTAGCTTCTGAAGCAAATGCACAGTTATTTGAAGGCCTTGAGGCATCCATGATCAAAATTCAGCACCTGCAACATAGCAGATAAAACTAATGAATGAAAAGATGCAGAACTTGCAGCAATGCATGTCATTTGGAGTTGATACTATTGACATTCAATTGGTTAACATGAACAGAAGAATGGACAGCCTCACCACCGCTATAGAAAAATTATGCCAGCATATGGTGGATGATCATGCCTATCAAAGCCGTTGAGACAGGAGTACTGTAGCAAGAATGAATGGCTTAACCAGTTCCATTGATAGATTGGTCGATGCCACTTCCACCCTATCCAGGCGAACAGTAACCCTGTAGGTGGAAATGGGACACTTTAGTGGGGACGTTTCAAGAGGTTTAGGGCAGATCACCTCTGCAGTTGAGGTGGTACAAAATGCGCAAATAGCAAGCACTGTTGCAGATGTACCTCAAGATAGTGTGGACATGTCAAGTGTAAGCAGCATCTCTGCCACTGATCACATGTCCTGCAACGCAGCAGAAGCCATACTCCTGCTGGAGAACATATAGGTTCAATTAATGTGGAACGTAGCCGCAAGATGCATTTAAGGACACAGAATATTGAGTTTCATTTTTGCAGTGTAATTGTAATTTTGGTGATGTAGCCAACATTTCTTTTGGACTTTTCTAACCATTAGGATGTCATACAGTTGAAAATATTATAGCAATGTAAATAGCAGCCTGAAAATAAAGGTTGTTTTCTTTGCTGCATAGAATCTTCTTTCATCAGTTCAGTGTGTGTACTGTCACATTTTTCTTACCTTTAAAAGATTTTAACCATGACGAAATAACTCAGAATTTGGTTCGATTGTTAATACCATTAATGTTGCAGGTAGGACTTTTATACATATCGGCTCATGCTGGGTGGGGGGGGGTTAATTCCTAATTCTGCCTCCTTTGCTACCCTGCTGGACTGGTGCAAATTGCTCTGCTAAATCACCCATTATCATGCAGATGTTTTGACTGCTTATCACTTTTTCAATACTTTTATGCTTGCTCTTATTTGACTGCCTACCTGACATTCACCCCTACAGTGCTCCCCCACAGCCCACCTGCTCGCTGTGCCTCTAGAGCCCTACCCATCTCAGGCTCCCTGGGGGAACACCCAAACCTTGTGCCCCTCCATGCCACCTCCGCCCTCTATCCCCCAACCCTCCCCCAAACCTCATGAGTTAAGGTTTTTCAAACGAGTCAGCAATTAAAAGATCACGATATGTCTAAAGAAATAATAAATCAGAGATCTTGCATTCAGACAAATTATGATGCAAGCGACCAACCAAACTGAAACAAAACAGAGAGGTAATTAAGTCCATGTTCACTGGAATTCGGAATTCTACTATTACACAACCAAATTTAATTGGCAATGTTTTTCTTGAGCACTTTTCTCACCTTTATACCCCAACAGGTTTGACCCAATTGAACTCAGCATTAAGCTGTGACTATCAAGCCTCAATTACCGGTCCTATTTCATTAATTGAAGTAAGAGCAGCCCTTCAATCTTTACCTAATGCCAAATCATCTAGCAAGGACAGCCTGCCAGGCGAAATGTATCATACTTCCATGGAGCAATTTGAAAAGTTTTTGATAGTCTTATTCAACGAAATATTAGAAGGGTGCGCAGTCCCTCACTTTGCTGAGGCAGCATTGTCAGTTTCCTTAAAAAGGGCAAACCACCGGAATAACTGAGTTCATATCGTTAAATCAGTTTATTAAGTGCTGACTATAGATTACTAACTAAAGTTTTAGCAACTAGATTATCCCCTGCAACTCAAACTATAGTTCACCATGACCGAAGTGGTTTTATACCAACAAGATCGATTCCTCAACACTAATTTTTTAGTCCAGGCATTAGACTACTATTCACATAATAAAGTTGCAGCTGCAAATATTATGTTAGATGCAGAACATTTGTTTGATCTAGTGCAGTGGTAGGTACTATTTGCTATTCTTGTAGGCTATGGGTTCCCTTTAAAGTTTGCCATGTTACTGCAAAACCCATATTGAAAGGCTGAGGCTGAAGTTGTAATTAACTCACAGGTGGTAGGACACGTCATAATTAGAAGAGGCACAAGGCAGGAATGTCACATATCACCAATTCTTTTCACTCTTTTTATCAAGCCTTTGTGGCGACTCCTCCGCTAAGGTGGAGGAGCGTTGCCCCACTGCTGCAAAGCAGTGAAAGAAAGAACAAATGCAATGATAATAACTCGGAGTTATTATCATTATATTTGTTCCTGCTGTGCAGCTTTGCGGGACGGGCGGGGTGCTCTGCTCAGAGAGCAGGGCAGGGGGAGGAGTGGTTTGCCCACTCCAGTGGACATGACTCTTTGGCTGGCTCTCTCGGGCCAGTCAAAGAGTCATGCGCACTTCGCATGTTCTCTATTCAGGCTGCAGTACAGCCTGCGTGGAGAACATGCCCAGGCCCCCATTCCCTGGCTGAGCGCCGAACCACGGTGCTCAGACGAATCAGAACGCTGCAGTGCAGCGTTGTCATTGGCTTAGGGGAGGGAGCCTGGCTGCTTCCTGTTCCGGCCCCGGAGAGGAGAGACTGCGATGACGTGGGAGAGTGCGGGAGAGCAGTGAGGAGGTACTTTTTTTTACATTCCAGTAATGTATGTTTACAACCCCCCCTCTCCCGCCCGCCCCGCCACTCCTGATCTGTGCCGGCCGCTACTGGAGCTGCGATGAGACAAGATCCACTGATTGAAGCTACTATAGCAGGATCACCAAAAATTAAAGCTCTATTCATATGATATGATCTCCTACATTGGCAGCTACAGAACAAAATGTTTGGAATGCCTTTACAAAGCTTCAGACGTTTACAAAGAACACGGGGTATAAGGTTAACTACAGTAAGTCTGACGTGTTACTATTCAACAGCTCTACCCTAATATTACCAGTAGAAATGCGACAGCACTACTCTATTACTCACCCTGTAAGATACCTGGGTAATTATATCTCGCATGATTTTACAGAGCTTTTTTCTTAAAACTGTATTGCTTCCCTGAGCAAGGCATGCACACTATTACTGAAATGGCAAAATGTACCTCTTTCTATTGTTGGATGTGTGTCCTTAATTAAAATGTCAATGCTGCTGCTGTTTCTACACATATTTTCGAATGTGACTATTAATCTTTGATGCCAGTTTTTTGATGAGGTCGATTAGGTAATTCTGTATTTTTTTGTGGCAGGGTAAACAGGCTTGTACTAATTTCCGGACAATTTAACTGAATATTGAGCAAAGCGAGCTGGCTTTACCACATATCAAGATGTACTATGAAGCTACTTTTCTTGATTGTCTTACTCAGACAGTGACAATGAATAGTAACACTTATTGCTTCTATCTCCAGTGCATGCTTCAGGAAGTTGCAATTCGGTTACTCATATTTCTCTAGATCCCCCATTTGCCCAAACGCACTTGCTATAAGTTGTCACATATGCCTGAATATAGATTCAAGCAGATAAGAGAGCACATACAATTCCCTCTGATCCATCCCCCGATCTATATTACGAAATACGCAGAACTAGGATGAATCATAGGAACTAGGGTTACTGAAAAGTGGGAAAAGGCCAGGGTGTTTAGATTTAGTGACTTCACGTTGGCAGGAGATATGCAAACTTGGCAAACCCACTATCCCCTCTGAGCTATCTTTTTCCTATCTGCAAATTAGACATTTTATGCATCACAATCATGTTGAGAGGAATTCATTTTCAGAACAAATTAGCAAAGTTTCTTTGTAAATGGTATCAGAGGGGCAGGTAATTGGTATCGTCTGCTCCATCGACAACTGCAAGACAAAATGGTACCTGGAGCATTCGCCAAAATTAAGAGCTTGACTGACCATTAAATTAACACACGCCTCTGGGGTTGTTATAATTTAATGGCTCATAAAGCTATACAACGTGCTAATTTTAAAAGAATGGCTTTTTACTGTAAATGGCAGCTTTATAATACTCTCAGCTGTCTTCAGAAAATGTACCCAGCCAGATCAGTGAAATGTTTCAGATGTGGCCATGTGCAGGGTGATTGGCTACATATATGTTTCACCTGCCCCATGCTAAATGATTTCTGGCAATGAATATTCACAACTATTAGTAGGCAAGGTCAGATCCAGATAATACTGGGAGCCTTACAGACATTAGGTATGTTGTCCCCCATCGAGGCAGGCCTCTGTGAGACAGAGGCAATTTTTGTACATTGTCTCGCTGGTTGCCCGCTCACTGATTTTGCAGATGTGTAAATCCCCTGAAGCACCTAACTTTCAATCATTGGTGAATAAGATGCAATGGGTTACAATTTGGGAGAAGCATTATGCTCAAAATGTTGGTGCTCTCAGAAAATATAGGGGAGTTTGGGGAGATGTGGAATAACATGAAATAAGAAAAGTAAAACCTAAGCTTTTAATTATGACAGATATGATTATGTAAGGTGTTTAGTACTTATACTTATCCGAAAAGTATTAATAAATTGAATTTCATTTCTTTCTTTTTGTGACTATCTGATGACTATAATAAAAAAAAATAAAAAAAATTACCTTGTAAAACAATTTGTTGCAATATCGTCCCATTGGTGTCTCTCCTCCTCTGCTTTACTCTGGTCCCAAGGCTGCAGAAGACGTAGCCCTCACCTGGAAGCCATGTTATGCAATATGGAACATGTTGCCAACATTTTGCAGGCTGTCTCAGGAGCATACTGTTGAGTGCCTCCACTTTTGTGAAGGCACCAAAATCTAGATTTGAGCATGCCAAATGCACATTCTATCACATCCCTGGTGCGTCGATGAGCAAAATTGTAACACCTTTCATTTGATTTGCAGGGGCTATGTATGGTGTCAGTATCCAGCACTGTAAGACATACGTGCTGTCACCTGGAACCAAAAACATAAGTGTGAACCTGCTTAAAATTGCAATTGATGAACACAATCATATGTGTCATTGTACTGCAACCCATTACCTAATAAATAGCCATCTTCAAACTTCCCTCTTTCCAGGCGTAGGTGTATTCCACTGTGCCTGAAGATGTAGGAGTCATAGGTGCTCCCTGGGTATTGTGACACTATATCAGTAAATAGGTGCATCACAGACAACTTTTATGTTGAGGGAATGGGTATTTTCCTATTTCTAGATAGGTATTCTATATGGGCTGGGGGACAAATTGGAAAAGGTGTTCCATCTATGCACCCTATAACATGGGAAATTTGGTAACCCTATAAAATGTTGTACTTAGAATTTCCTCAGCATTCCTAGGTAGGTATATGGACCTGTTGATATTCTGGAGCATGGGATGTAGAAACATCCCTAAAAAACTCGAGCGCACACTTTGGGTCCCTCAACCAGCAACAGCAATCACATCCCAGTAACTGCCAGAGGCCAAAAGGTGTAAAGAGCAAAATACCTGCACATGAGTGGGGATGGAATTGATGAACAGAGTAGTGCTTTCAAGATGGGGTTTTAACATTTCAAATATATCTAATAACACTGCACTACTTAGCCTGTAGTTCTCAAATATTTCCTCCTCTGTCTGTTGGAAAATGGTAAGCCTGGCTCTAAATATCCTCTCCTATCTCCTCCACTTCCTCCTCTGCTGAACAGCCAGTGGTCGCATCCTTCTCGTAATCACATACAGAGCAGCCATTGTGGACACCCCTGATGCACTCTGGGCCAGTTTTTATAGTTTGCACACAGTTGACACCTGAAACAAATCTGTGTAAAATTGCATTTGGAAACAGGTGTTTTTGCGACAAGTCGCTAATCGCGAGAGCCTCGAACATAAGATTGCCAAGTCGCAATTATCGAATCAGTAACTGCAACTCACAAATTTTTGTTGCAAAAAATTACTGATTCGCGAAACTGTTGCAATTGCTAAATTTAATTTGTGAATGGCTTTCGTACAAACCAAAACCCCACGTCTTCATTCATTAACCTATTTGAGACTGACTTGTGAGTCGCAAAACCTTTGTACTTCTAACCCTTAATGTTTTACATGTCTGGTGTTGGAAAACCTCCAACATTGTTTTTCACTGTGGCAAAGCTGGCCTCCTATAGACTAACACTGGTTTATCTTATTCCATTTGATAAGTGCTAAATTCGGTTTTGAAACAGCCAAAGAAATACTTCTTCCACTCAATTCAATTGTGATAAAATCTCCTCTCTAATGGTAAACTTGGAGTTTAAACTATCATTTTGGAAATGTTGCTTTTTGAAAGTTGACTTTTAATTCTGTAAAGTTTCTGGGGGGGCCTTTCTGTGAGTAGTCAGCTGCCTTGGACTGTTGAAGTCTGCGCGTTGAGAAATGTGGATTAGAGCCTGACAGTGAACAGATGGCATGGGTGTGTAGGAGAGTGGGTCTTTCTGGCAGGAAGGTTGGTGAGGAGGTGTGTCCTGCCTTGATTACACTTCAGAGGGGCCTTTTGATTCACTAGCAAAGCAGGAGGCAAGCCCAGGGAAGAGGGGAGAACTGACCAGAACTAGTTTTGAAGGTAGACTAAGGATTGTCCCATACCCACAGGTTGGCACTGGGCACAAATGTGGTAATCCCAGAACCTGAAACCAGAACACTGCTGGACCTGTGAAGCTCAGAAGAAGGACAGCCCTTCTATTTGAATACTGAAGGAAGACTGGGCCTGCTTGCCTTGAACCCAGGACCCCAGTGTGACTCCAGGGGTGAGTTGGGTGACCTCCTGTTTGAGCTATAGGGACCCAACAAGCTTTCCAGAGGCCTTTCCTGTAATTGCCCAGCTGACCAGTTTCAACAGGACATGCCATATACCTTGCCGCAGGCTTTTGCTGGAGTGAGTCCTGCCCCCCAAGTGGCACTTCCCAGAGGTCCTCAACCCTTGACTGGCGTTAGAGTGTACTTCTCCTTAAGTTTCTTCAAAACCTGGGACTTAGAAACATTTTGCCAACCTTTTTGCTCTGACAACCAATGGGAAACTGGGACCACACTGCTAAGCCAATCTGATGAGAGTGCATCACAGCTGGGCCAAAGATTCAGGTGCTACTGCTACGTTCTTCTCTACAGCGCTAAATATGATCCAGCGGGACTTCGGAGAGAAGGTGTCTGGCCTCGTTGAGCCCTCTTCAGTTACAGCCTTCAGCTTTTCTCTACTGGAAGAATCCAAACTCCAGAAAAAAGTGACTAAATACAAAGGAAGGGATTTTCACTGAGTGAAGGTGCAAAAGTATCTGGCTGGTGAGGGGAGTTCTCTAGGTGCAAAATTCAGAGTTCTCCCACTCTGAGCTTTCCTGCCAGAAGTCAACAGAGACCTCATCCCACTGCTATCCAACAATGTGGAGCCCTCTTTCACCACAACCTGTTGCCTTGCCCTGCTGAGGACTCCTACCTTCAATGAGCCACTTTTTTTGAGTCACTTCTATGTGTTCTTACTATGTTCCAGATGCTCCAGATATTACAGGCGGGCAGAACCTTGTGTCAAACTTGCATTAAAGAGTGTGCATATTACCTATTACAGCCCTGTAACAACTGAATGTTCAGGAGTTCGTAATACAATCCCTTACTAAAATAAGACACTGGGTAGTTCCCATTTGAAAATAAGTATGACAGGCAAAATGTGGTATTTACTTAGTGTGTAGCATGAGGGTGTCCCTGGTAAGAATCTATTGACATTTGGGCTAGCAGCCCTGCAACTCACTGAGTTTAACAATTTAGGGACTCGGGTGGTCCTGAAGAAAGTTGTATGACCTTAATGGCAAGTAAAACTAGTTGAAACATGTCAACCTGAGGATGAGGGAGCCATTAGCATTCCAAATTTGTCCCATCTGATTGTTTTTAGTCTGCCAAAGTGGCCCCAGTTTCATTAAAACTTAGTCATCAGTGGGACTCCTTGAGGCATTTTTAAATTGATCCCCTGATCCCCATGACTGAGCTCTCCTAACACAACAAAATGCTTCCCCAGGAAGAGGGGTTGAGTCCACACTGTCTAGACCACTACACAGCGTGAAGTCTCGATGATGAAGCATGCCACATAGAGATATGTGGGCGAGAGTCCATTAAGAAACAAGAGAACATCCCCAATTAAAGTTTAGGATGGTTCTTCTCTATTAACATTCTAAAATTGTCTAGGGGTGCCTGGCATCTATAACTTTCCACCCACAATTATAAACCTCTGCCCTGGGGATAGGCAGTAAGAAAAACTCTTGATGGTGATGATAGCAGAATCACAAACAACTGGAAGGAGAAGCCTCTCGATGCCCTGCTGAGGGCTCTGTCTGCAGCTGGCCGACAGGACTAGATGGGTCTCTCCAGGGGCAGTGGGGCTGACCCCCTTTTAGCTCCTGAGGACCAGTTGAGAAAAAATCTGTTCTCCACTGCCACCCCAAGTGCTCTGCAAGACAACCAGGAGGCTCTAGGGCTTGAGGGTGTGGGCAGGAGGGTGCTCTTCTGGCTGGTAACCGAGGGACTGTGCAAGATGCCCCCATCAGCTGGAGAGGAGCACCAGGAGAGCAGAAGACTGGTGCAGGGAGCTAGTGAAATCAGCTCTGTTAGAGTGCAGGAGTCTTGTTGACTGTACTGCTGTTGGCTAGAAACACCACCAGGAGTAAAAGGAGCCCAAGATCTTTGAAATCAGCCTGTGATGTTCTGCCTGGTATAGCTGGGAGGATATTGTAATTATGGAGGTCATGACTTAGTAAGGGTCAAATGTGATTTCAGATTGTCACCAAAGACATTTGCATCTGCCAGATGTATATATTTGTGAATTAATGCATAGCATTTGGTAGTGTGTGTGTAATAAATGTATTTTTCCCTTTTCAAAGAAAAAACACTTACTGGACAATGATTCATTGAGTTTCTTTACTACCTGCCAGCAAATAGTGATTACTAGCTCATATCACCTCCCCTGAGTAGGCCTTGGACTCCTCTGTTGGACTGCTCTGCATGGGTACCCTGAGAGAGTCAGTTGCTACAATGTGGTACTTGGTTCCCAGTAACAACAAAATGTGGCCCTATTATTTGTGCAGGACTAACATCCTGCACAACTAATGACCCAGTTTCTTACACAGGGCATAAATGAAGCTGAAGGTTTCAATAAAATAGGTAATCATATTCAGAATTAAAAAGATACAATAAACCTTCATCTAACAGCAAAAGCGCAATAAAACTGCAATTGTTGATGCAAACATTGTTAAAGTTACTTAGAGATTCAAATTCAAGCCGCATTCCTGCTATAGAATCAAAGTACTGTGATGGTTGGAGCCCAAAATATCTTCAATTCTGACCCACTCTTTCGAACTCAACATCAACAACAAAGTTCAACCACAACTTACTCTACGCTGTCCCATCTAATAAAGCCATAGATATTGATTATTGCTTCACCAGTTCAAAATTGTTACAGCATACAATGAGAATCAGTTATAGTCTGAAATATTGAACGAGTGACATGCACTGCTATGAAAACATGCATTTTTTATTGTTTCTGATTTATTTGGGGTGTCCATAACAACTCCCTTCCGTCACACTACTGTTCATGTTGCATATTTTTAACCACACTTTTACTGCTTATATTGCTAAAAAGTTAGATCTGTGAACACCCACCCAGCGTTATATTGTTGCTTATATTTATCTGTGAAAAAGAAATACTTATAAAATTGTTCCTATGTGGAGGCAGACTAATACCTTTACTGTAATTTGTAGTTTGCTGTTAATTGTATAAGGAAGGTAGAAATGTACTTATTTTAAACATTTACTTTCAATGATACATTCAATATGGTATCCACAACACTAATTAGTTACTGAATTGCCTTACATTTCTACAAATAAGCAGCAGAATTATGCTAGTGCCTATTATATTCATTGTTTTAATATGTTATGAACAACAGTAAATTGGGTTCTCGTCTTAAAAAGTCAGACATACTAAAACTTTAGGAATGCTTTATCATTAAGATACCAAACATTGTTTTATTCACCAGGGGCCGTATCATACATTGAGCCCGGGGTCGTAAAGGGCATGTGCACCCGCTTTGTGTGCCCACATGGCACAATGGAATTACAGAAGAGGTCGCAGATGCATGTGCATCCCCTTTTGTAATATTAATATCGCTGGTGCACATGTAGCACCAGCGTTTTCATGAAAGGGCATTCCCTCATTTGTATGGTTGTCTGGTCCCATGCAAATGAGGGAATTACCTTGCCTCTGCGTCTGTGTTATATTATGGATGTGGGCATAGAGGCAAACTTGCCTTTAAGAGGTGCACTGAAAGTGCGCCACAAAAAGGTGGCAAAGCTTCAGTGCACCTCCTAAAGGTAGCCCTCTGGGTGGAAGAAAGGGGATCTCATGGGCCCCTCCAGACATTCCCTGCTGGCGGGTGCAGTCACTTACTTCATTCGCCTGCAAGGGGATCTCCCCCCCCTCCTGAAAGTGCAGGCATCATGCAGCCTGCACTGCAAAGCATAGAGCAGCTTTGAAGCACCTGCTCAGTATTTCACTTGATAAAGTTCACAGTTTCCTTGGAGGCAGCGCATTCTGCATAATAGGGTGCACTTTCCCTATTTATGCCCTATACATCTTTTGAAAGGAGTGCTAACAGAGAGCTGCGACATGTATATATAATATGGCCCCAGATATACTGAAAGGAGGAAATAATTATTTGTTCATGGAAAGGAGCGTTATGCCGTTGTTTGGTGTGCTCAATCAATTATTGTATTCACTAATGATCAAAACCACAGGCAAACTTCCTTGTTCAAAAGTTCTGTGTTTTATTTTCCAACATATAGATTGTTCCAACAAATTTCAATGTCATCAATTAAATCAGCCTACGTGTTTCGTCCACTCTTGGACGTCATCAGGACTGAAAAAGAGAAATAATATACATATCAGTTTTGATACCCTTATGTGCTATATACATTATTCCAATTCCATTGCGGACAACAACTGTTGTCTGCAATGGAATTGGAATAATGTATATAGCACATAAGGGTATCAAAACTGATATGTATATTATACAACAACTGTTGTCCGCAATGGAATTGGAATAATGTATATAGCACATAAGGGTATCAAAACTGATATGTATATTATTTCTCTTTTTTCAGCCCTGATGACGTCCAAGAGTGGACGAAGCGCGTAGGCTGATTTAATTGATGACATTGAAATTTGTTGGAACAATCTATATGTTGGAAAATAAAACACAGAACTTTTTGAACAAGGAAGTTTGCCTGTGGACTTGATCATTAGTGAATACAATAATTGATTGAGCACACCAAACAACGGCATAATGCTCCTTTCCATGAACAAATGTTTGAATAATGATTGTGGCTTAGCAGCGGTGGACCACGGGAAGTTGAGCGTTGAATACTGATATAACTGTGATTAATTTGGAATACTTACCAGTGCACACACGTGCAAAGCCCTCACCGCCTTTTCTGGAGAATCTATATTGGAGGAAATAATTTCCCGTCTTTATTTTTACAATACTTGTATTGTTTACTTGAGATCATTCAATTTCCTCATAGAGGCTCAAGACAATATCCTCATGAATTATACTCATGGTAAAATGGTAAAATACAAAATCTGGTTTCCATCAAATACAAGATCATAATTTTTTTTCTAAATGTCCTCATACTAGAAGAACAATTATATGTACTCCTTTTCTCTCATATCCTCTTCCAACCATTGTTCTTTTCTCTAATTTCTCAGTTAAAGCTTATTACATTAATTAGACACATGCACAACTTTGGAAGCTATGCTCGTTAAAAAAACAAGCAACAATTAATATAATGCATTGCAGAAGAAAAAAACATTTTTCTACGTCAAGGAGGGAGCATACATCGGCTGTGCCAACCTCTCACAGTAACAGAATAACAAGTGCCACGGTAAAAATCTGTAACTGAATTAACCTTGATTCTTAGTAACAGCAGAAATCTACTCCCACATGTTTACTGCCTCACAGGATCTGCACCATTTGAAAAGTCTTTTTTCTGAAGTGATAATATCGCCATATATATTTTCACATGAGAAAAACAAAGAGCAAGTGAAAATGATCTTGCTAACTTTTATGTTTTTTATCCATGGTGAACACAAATTTCCTCTGGAGAAAGCTCTCCCCATAGACAATTTTGGAGGTATTTTCTTTCCCTTCTCACCCTGGACTAGGGGTACAAGTCTTTGACCATTTGAGAGCAGGAACAACTCAGAGTGTAGTTTTTGAATTCCCAAAAAGAAAAGTGTGTATTCACTTGAAAGCATTCCTCCCCAAGAAAAGGCACTCCCCTCTCCAGGAGAACATTTACTCACATAGAAACCTCAGTGTGAGTAAATTATTTCATGAGTGTAAAAGCGGCATACCCCTGTCACCGACAGTGCAAGTCCACCACCAAAGAAAGAGCACAAGTAGCGTCAGTGCTAACTTTCCTCCTCAGAGAACAGATACATTAAAGACAAGAGAATTAAAAGCTTCCTTGCATATAGAAAACTGGCACACTACAGGCGGAAGCGACAAAACTTGTTCACACGCAAAAAGCAGTTCAGGCAGTTCAGAGTATATGTACTACAAACATAGAAGGTGAGAATCACATTGGAAAAGTACAGCAAAAGTAGCGACAGAAAAAACTTTTCAGAATGCAGCACACATAGAAAGAGGAAGTAACAAGGAGAAATAAAGATATTTCTCCTTGTTATGCCTTACCTGAGAAGGTGTATCTTTTTGGCGCATTCCCAGGTCTACCAGTTCTGGAAAATCTGGGAATGCAACAAGAACCATGGGAGTTGCACCCACGCAATGCCCATGGAACAACTTCCCAGGGCAGAGTAAAGCTATGCAGCGATTTGCGCTGTGTTGCCTTACTCCAGATTTATGGAGCCATTCAGTGCCATGCAAAGTGTCCTTGCTTGTTTTCATAAATCACATGTAAGGTTTGCGCCGTTCTTGCACTGCGGCTCACAAATAGGCCCCTTAGGGCTTTGTTTGCAAAGCGGTTTGTGACTTACAACGTCAAACCGATTTTTTATAGGTGCAAACTGACTTGTGCATTTGACAAACGTTGTTATTTGTGCACTTGTGAAATGAAATGTATGTGAATGAATATCATCTTGTTGAAGAGAAATAAGTGTTCTGGTGCAGAAATTCCCTTGAACTTTATGAACTCCCAAAAACCTACACATTGTGGCTATTCTCAAACTCCTCTTTGAAGCCTTTCCATCTTAGAAACGGTATGCCATTTAATACTGTCAAGGGCCGGAGTAAACCCCTGTCTTGGATGGCAAGGAAAAAGAACATCTGCACATTTGGCATGGTTGTAAGGAAATGATTCCTCCATAGATCAAAAAAAGAAAACAACAATTTACAAGTGGATTTTTTCAAGTAAAACTATACATGTATGGTTTTGGTTACGCAGATGCATTTTTCAAAACGTTCCTTTGATTACACCTAGTAAGCAGCGACTTTCACAGGTTTTAAGGCATAACCTTGAAAACTCTAAAATGTAACTGTTAACCACTTGAAAGCCAGTAAATCTATGGATTCTAGAACTTTCTAGAGCCACGCTAAGACCTCAGAAGATTCTAGTGAATAGTAAGTGATTGAAATCTACTGTGAAAATGGTTGCACTCTGAACACTGATTGTGGTAAATGTTATCTCTTGCAGTTCAAAATCATTTCTAAATTAACCGTGGGAATTCCTTGGATGTATGAGTTACTGTACAATCAACGGGTTGCAGCAATGTCCTTTAGTTCTTATAGATGTGTAAACTTTTTTCTGGGTTTTTTGTGCGTCACAGGATTCTATGAGGATAGCTCAGTGGATATAAGCCACTGCTATAGAAATTACTCGCGATAATTCAATAGTTCACAGTCCCAAAGTGAGCAGGGTAAATATGAGTGCTGTCAATCCTGGTTATCAGTCACAATTAATGTTCAGGGTTGCAACTGACATTGACTAATTGACTGGTAACTCAGAGTTGATGCACAATGGAATTAACAAATATTAGTGTTCGAAAAAGACCAGAAGTGACATATGAATTAGAAAGGTCAGCACTCTCTGAGGACGTTATAAACGTAGAAAGTTTGAGTTTTTTTGGGAAATTCTTGGAATAATTAATAAAACAACGTTTTGAGTAAAAAACATGAATGTTATTCTTCTTAACATTCATCCAATGAGTTGGTATCAAGTCACAAATGCATCATATTTGAGGAAATTAAGCCAGCCCATGTTTTGCAAGAAAATAAATTAAAGGGAAACGTATTTTGCAAATATTTGATATCCAATAAATTGCTCACTAAACCTGCCATACTCTTTGTGCATATACAACTAATCACGTGATCAGAATTCCTCCTGCTTTCAAACAGCGAAACTCCGGATCAAAGCTTGGTTATCAGACATAAACCTAGATCAGATGGCTTCACCTCTCAAATGATGGCCAATTCTAAGTATCTTAGATTTATCCTCATTACAGACTAATCATGTGGCCTGACTAAGTTTGACCACATCACTCCATCAGTGAAGGAACTAAACAAGCCCTGCCTCCAAGCCTGTACACCTTCAAAAACAATTGCATCACATACAAGATCATCAGAAACAGTATCCCTGCATACTTTGGCAGAGAAACTAACGACCTTAGGCAACCAAAACCCAACCAGGTCCCGCAACATTGCCAGAGCAGAAATGGAGAAATGTTGAATGAAAAAACTGTAAGCAGGCCTTCTGCATTTATGCACCTAAGATCTGAAACAACATCAGAATGTCTCTAGCTCACCTACAATTTCGAAGAAACTAACTGAAACCCCATCTATTCAAAGAGCGTTATCTCCCTTCACATTAGGAACTTATGTTAACCTGTTACTTTGTAAATTGGCATGATTCAAATGCTGGCCTCATGCCTTATCGTCAGTGCGCTATCTAGCTAGGGGTGCACTAAAATACTATTACATACATACAAACAAACATACATACCAAAATTTATTATATGGGGAAACTAGGGCATAAAATGCACTGGTGCGTTTCGTACAAAACCAAGCAGCAGACGCACTGTTGATTTTGAAGAAAAGTGTATGTCTATTTTATATAGCTTTATTTTATGCTATTATATTTTTTGTCGTTTTCTTCTGACTTGTTGAGAACTAAGGTACTCTGAATTTGTTGAGCACTTTGGAGACTAAGCAAGTGCAATTACTCTGCTAGTCCTACACTGCTGATAAGGATCTGAAAGGGACGAACTTTTATCTCCCTGTAAGTTAAGTTCTTCACCAAAATGTATATAATATAATTCATTATATAAACAAAAGCATTGGTTGTGAAATCAATCTTTACAAACATTGTCTGTACGAGTAGTCATTCTATTTTTACTGAAACATGTTGCATAAACTATACACATTTCAATAGAATAAGTAAAGTTATTATGCTGGAAACTCGACAGATGGCCTCAGTTTTCTGAATTATAAATACATCCTTATGAAAGCAGCAGGCACACAGTAGTATCTGACCTAAGAAAAAAAGACTTGACTTCTATCCAAAATCTATATGATAAGAATTCGCCCTGGTCATAAAACTCCTGGAGTGAACCTCAAAGAACAGTATATGCCGCAGGTATGCCTATGTGTGGCATGTTAAATTGAAGACGAAACGAAACAGATGTTTTGTGGGGCGGTGCGTGCATAGCAATGACATGTGCCTCACATCTGTCCTACGATGTTCAAGTTCAGAATTTGTTTTGTCAATTAAAGTATCCTCCCTCCAAGGCATGTCTCTTCTCTCCCTTTGATCCTAAGTCGTGTCTCAGGCTACGTGAACTGCCTGCTAACTCAATTCCACTGTAGATTTGTTTCTGTCTATGTGAGATGCCCTAAAGTGGAATATGATTTGTATCTCCACAGCATTGTTCTTTACTTTCTTCCTGAATGTTTCCACATCCTGGCACTGCTTTTTCAGCAAGCTGACTCTAACTCAAAAACATAAAACAGCAGGCCAGAGATGTAACAGAGACAATATAATTTACAAATATACTCAGTAATTTGGTAAAATGCATATGTGTCCTCCAAATAAGTAAACATGTTTGCTAACGTAGATTAGAACACTGAGCTGTTGAGGGATCCATTAAAGACAATGAAGTGACTCAGAGTAAATAATAATTAGTTAGTCCTTCCGACACTATTCCATTGTTTGTCTTTCTATTTCTCTTTTCTTAATTTAGAACATTCTACCCTAAGTTTGTGGAATGTTCTAATAGTCTTATAGCCCTTCTACCTAGTACAATACAGTTGTTGAAGACCCTATCCCATGTTAGAGAACCTCACCTGCAACTCTGGCCTATATCTCCAGTCTCGGGCCTTTCACAACTGATATATCAATCAATCAATCAAGCGGTACTTGTATAGAGTGGCTTATCAGCTTATCACCTGAGAGGGTATTGAGGCGCTGTTCTGTGGGTGTCAGTCGAAAAGCCAGGTCTGGAGTCCCTTCCTGAAGTGGGTCAGCGAGGGTAAAGTACGAATGGTGTTCCAGGACTTGGTGGTGCGGTGGGAGAAGGAGCATCCTCTGGAGTGGCAGCGGCGGACGCATGGTATCGGTGCGAGAGCGAGGTGAGAGGAGCAGAGGTTCCTGGGAGGGAGGTGGAAATTCAGGTGGTGGTTCATGTAGTAAAGATACAAGGTGGTTCTGACGTCCCTTCTTGGAAGAACCAAGAGAATTGTGACCCCTAAATTAAATTGGGTCAGATACTAAATTATTTGTTATACAGGAGGAAAAGAAAATTCTTCTCTACACACCAGAGAAAAAGACACAAATACTTATTTTTTTGAGAGAAAGAATCTCTTTTATATTCTCTTATTATACGAAATATCAAAGTAAATAATGCACACAAATGCCAAAGATATATCAATCAACGATTGCTCTAAAAGAGGGTGCAAAGAAAGAGTGGTTGTGTGCAAGGTGAATAAGAAGAAGGAAGTTTCAGAGAAAAGTATATGAAAATCATAATTTCATCATTTTAGACAATGGACACTGGCTGGAATATTTATCAGGAACAGTAAACCAGTATACGTGGGCCGGTCTTCAAATCAGCTTTGTCTTATTCTTCCATGTCCGTTTCGAGAGATGATGCCAGTCTACTCAAAATGCACCATCCAAAACAAGGAAGGACTAATACAACATAATCCAGGTCATGGGATAAGTGGTGTTGACGTTTCGACCGGACTTAGGCGTAGAGGATAAATTCAGACCTCTGCATGCGGGTCTTCATCAGGACAATGGGATAAGGTAACCGTAAGTCGCGGCCAAAATGGCAGACTGGGTCAGTCAACAGCTCGCATTGATGTGTCGTCACTGCAGTGGTGCGGGGTAGTTTTAATCATATGATGGCTCCTTGTAATGAGAGGATATTATGTTGATATCCGGGTTTTCGTGTATAATCCAATCGAAAGCAAGGCGAGTGAATTGCTGTGATTCTTAGCTAGCTGCTCATTAATAACAGAAGTGAGAGTTCGCTGTCCAAGATGATTCAGAGGTTGTGGACGTGGTCTTTAGGGGTGAGGGTGGGACCAAGTTCCAATGGCCACCAGGAGTCATTCCAGAAGGAGGTGTGTCTGTTGAAGAATCAGAACTTCAGTTTTGTCCGTGTGGAGCTTCAGGCAGTTGTTCTTCATCCAGGTTGAGATATTCTTTATACAGTTGTGGAAATGGGTCTTTGTCGAGGTGGGGTCCACTGAGAGTGAAAGGATGAGCTGGGTATCGTCAGCATAGGAGATGATGTTGATGTTGTGGGTTCTAACTATCTCTGCAAGTGGTGTCATGTAGATGTTGAAGAGGGTTGAACTGAGGGCTCAGCCTTGAGGGACACCACAGATGGTGTGCTTTGGTTGTGAGATGAAGGGAGGGATACAAATTCTCACGGTGCGCCCAGTTAGAAGGGATGCCATTTATCTGATCTGGGCACATTGTCTGTGATTCCAATCGATCGATGAGTGTGTGGTGGGAGATGGTGTTGAAGGTTGCGGAGAGGTCAAGCAGGATCAGGGCGGCTGATTCTCCTCTGTCGAGTGGGTGTGGATGTCATCTGTTGCGCCGATAATGGTTGTCTTGGTGCTGTGATTGGCTCTGGAACCTGATTGGGAAGGGTGCAGCAGGTTGTTTCTCTCCTGGTGTTCGGTGAGTTGGAGGTTGATGGCCTTCTCAAGGAATTTAGAGGGAAACAGGAGCAGTGAGATGGGATGGTAGTTCTGGAGCTCGCTGGGGATGGCAGAGGGTTCCTTGAGGAGGAGTTTCACCTCTGTGTGTTTCCAGGTATCAGGAAAGGTGGTCATGGTGATGGAGACGTTGAGGATGGTGGTGAGCTCGTGGCTGATCTCGTCTCTTCCAAGGTTGAAAAGTCGGTGGTGGCATGGGTCGGTGGGTGCTTCCGAGTTCATTAGAATAATTGTGTTTGTTGTGCTGAGTTGTTCCAAGGCGGTGAGCGGGTGGTCGTCTGTAGTGGTCGATGGGATACTGCAATGTCTTAGTGAAGGGGCCCAGGACAGGAGGACACTAGAGCTTGCACCATCCGTTGCCCCTGGCAGCACTGCCAATGACCGCACCAACACACTACTAATCATCACACTCTTAAAAGTATGACAATTCATACTATTACAGGACCCCAAAGCTATAAGAATGGCTTTGGAGGGAAATACTAATAATTGGAAATGTAAATTGAAATAATAAACAGAAGTTGTTGTGCTCATATCTAAATTGGCAGACACCACTACCATGTGGCAGACAGTCATAAGCCCTGGTGCTGGCAATTAAGTGCCGGTGCTGAGCACCAGAAAGCACCTGCACAAATTAAGCACTGACTCTCCTCTGCAGCAGCCTATAAGGCTATTATGGTCCCTCTCAAATGGTGCAGGGTGTTAAAAAAGGTTCAGCTAAGTCCCTTGAGAATACTCAAAACCAAATGAAGCATTAAATTGTTGTGTGTACCAAACTCACTTCTTTGTTTTCGC
This sequence comes from Calotriton arnoldi, assembly GCA_963921515.1. Lineage (NCBI taxonomy): Eukaryota > Metazoa > Chordata > Amphibia > Caudata > Salamandridae > Calotriton > Calotriton arnoldi. The sequence continues at coordinate 699,943 of CAWUFW010008550.1, forward strand.
CTACATAAGCAATTTTGGAAACTGGTGAACTCTCTCCACAACATAAAACAATGTGCATTTTGACTAACATATTTAATTTGCATACAGCAGTCTTTGAAGTGATACCTACATAGTGAAAAGAAATGAGTAGTCATGAAATGTCGAATATGCGCACACTAAAAGCAGCATACAATCTATGTCATTTTCTGCATGTTAACACTGACAAACGAAATAAGAGCAATGCAGCCTATAAATACCAACATACCTACTTATTGTTTGTTTTATTCGGCATTTTTACAGTGCTAACATTTACCATAAAGCTCACTATACTACGTCTTTGAATTATGAGGTTAATATAGGGGTTAGTTCAACCTAGTGGCATAGTAAGGATCCCTGGACAGTAATTCGAGCAGAAAAATGGGCCCTGTATCCTGTGATTGAACAATTAAATAAAAAGCAGCTTAACTTACGGTACACTGAGTCCCATACAATCCTTGGCACTGGTGTCACTGCACCTACCGCCCTAATGATAGCTATGGTGTCAGGGTCTGGTCCTGACACCTTGGACAGCCGATTGGGATGAAATCGGACATCCGTCTGTGGGAAACTCCGGCTCGGGATAACGGGACCCGAGAGCGGCAGAGTTTCCTCAAGATGGCGCTGCGGGCTCTCCAGGTCGCTGGATGAGAGCTGTAATCTGTGGCATGCCTCCAGTGTAACCCATGGGGAAACCGAGGTGACTGGAGGCAGACTGTCCTTTCAGCGGGATCGGTGGAGAGCTGAGAGAGTGACTATTGGCAACGCCGCAGGTGGCCCTCGGGAGCCGCTTTGGCGGCGAGGGGTGTTCCAGAGGGACTTCACGACGTTCTGTGGAAGCCCGGAGGCGGTGAGTGAAGGGGCAGCCAGGATTACCAGCAATACCTGTCGGAAGCCAGGGGAGCGGAGAGAATCCTTAAACATGGCGCCCACCGCTTTCACCCTTGAGTACAACTTTTGGACTAGGACTCATATGCACCCCGCCATTTTGGGACCATCTCCTAAAGACACTCTTGTCCTTTCCGCCATCTTAGCAACCTTGGTCTGTACCTCTGGTCCAGCAGGTCTCTAGCTGGGCGACCTTTTGATCGTCTATCTTCTCCACGGGTCTACTCATCGTTTGTGAATAATGCTGATGCCCCTGATCCCATCACTCATCACCCCCTCCCCTACCTCTTCCCTCCCTCACTCTCTTTCTACCGCCCCTATTCCTTTCCTCTCTCCCCTGAATTTCTCTCCCCTTGCCTGCTTTTTCCCTATGCCTGAGCCATGCTTCTGTAACTCATAAATATATATATATATATACGTAAATATGTAATATATAATTGTCCAAACCTAATCGCTGTTAAAATGTAATCCTGAGTGAATTTACTATTTGTATATATAGAACTCTAACCACTAGTATATGTAGTAGACCTTTGTACTTACTACCATTCCTATGTGATTTTGAGTTTTTCCGTTTGTATCTCTTCCTTGAGTGACTTTACAACTTGTACATTTGCAATTTTCTTCTGTTTGTATCTCTACCTTGAATGACTTTACAACTTGTATATTTGCAATTTTTTCTGTTTGTATCCCTTATGTAATTCATGCAATCCAAAGTCCTTATGTAACGCAACTGGTTCGTTTGTAAAGCGCTCTGACACCTTCGGGTAATGTTCGTGCTATATAAAATCGCATTAAATAAATATGCCTGCTGCCTCCGTGCCTCTTACTTATGCTCTGTTTCATGCTACACTTCACCTTTTATTCCCCCCACACCACTTCCCCTCATGTATTCTCTGCTGATTGTTAAATCCCCAGGGTCTCTCTCTCCCTTTTCTTGTATTTCTTTTGTCCCTGTCATTATGTCCTACATCACTTCACTTTCAACTACTCTATTCTTTCCCTATTTCTATATCCTTCAATGTAGATGTCTTCGCTTTTCTCATTTCACTTCTGCTATATCACACTAATTTCCGCACTTTACTCTTCCCTATCCCCACCTGTATCTGTCCCATTCCCCTTCACCCTCTCTCTATTCACTCTGATTGTTCCACTCTGCACTAGTTCTAGAAATTCCTTTCATTCACTTCTCTCTTTCCCCTGCATCACTCTTTCAATTTTAATTTCCCTGTGTTCTCCTCTCTAGCTCAAACTTTCCCCCAGGTCCCCTCTCATCCATCATTTAAGTCTGTCTGGAATTCATTATGCCCATTAGGCCTGCATGAAATTTAAATTACGCCAGTGTAATTCGCGTAATTTTGGGGATATGGTGTTATGCTTGTTACGTGAAATTCCCAACATTTTGCCGTGTTACATGATTACACATCCGTTTGTGGCAAAATTATACTGCAGGATTGTGAAAAAACAAAAGAAACCAGAACACAAGCAAATATTATTCATAGCAATTGTGTTGTTGCACTAATTTTAAGTGCAAAATGTTCCCTCGCATCAAAAATTGATGTATAGATGCGTTTATCAGTAAAATATAATTGACGGATTTGCATGTTTCCTAATTAGGTATAATTTTACATAGTTTACACAAAATGTCATGCAATTACACAAAAGCAAATTATGTGAATTTTGTACACCCCTAAAATTCACAGACTTACTCCGGCCAGGATTAATGGTTTTCCTAATGCATATTTCTCTGCCATGTGTGAGCAAGAAATGTGTTATAGCAAACCCCTCACAAAATCCCTCACAAAGGTTGAGGAGTTGGAGTATCAAGGTGTAGTTTGCCTTTCAAATTTGTAATTGCCCACAAACGTGTGAGTTGGTCGGCATTCACAAACTCTCTTTCATCCTTTTAACACCCACGAAAGGCGTTTGCTCCATCAATTGGCTGGAGTATCTCCCTTCCCAGAGTGACAAAGGGGAATAGATAACATCCAAACCTGTAGAACCTGGGGAGGAAAGAGTATCTCCAGGGGTACAAATGTTTTCCTTGTTTATAAAAAAAAAAAAAAAATATGTGCGTTAGCACATCGAGCTGATGATCGATCAGGTTTTCAGTGTGTAGAAAGGTCACAGATTTCAATTCTTGGACACTATCTATATTCAATGGAGGTGAATACGAGAGGGGACATCATAAGGTGTGGACTGTTGTTTTTTGTTGGGATAACTTACTCTCTACTGACTAGTGTATATGTCCCGAATAGGTTAATCTAGCAAAGCTGCAGTAAACGTTCAATGTGGTTGAGGCGCCTTATTAGTGTGAGGCAAGCTTCCGTTGTGCTGGAATTTTGTGTATGTGTGTCTGTAACTCTCAGTACTGCCTGTACTTGTTACCTGTATGCCGGTGTGAGTAATTTGCACAGCTTCATCTTGTGCTGTATGTCTTTTGGGATTACATTGCTGCTCTTTTGGAAGCAGGGGAATGTGGTTCTAACCTTGGCTCTACCACGTCACTGAAAATTGTGTGGTCTTGAGCATATCACTTATACTTTCTCTATCAAATATTGCAAATATATGTGAAATATGCAATCCGTATGGGAAATTTACATTGTTTTATTTTATTCTCTCTTTTTTCCCCTTTCTGCATTAACATACAGCACTTCTCTTCCTCCTCATCGATTTTTGCACTATATAATTACCAATACATACATACATGTACCTGTCGTCTGCTACACGAGGCAGCTGTGTCATGTGATGAGCATTGTGTGTGAGGCTCTTGCCTTGCTACAACCCATTAATTATTGCTAAGCTACTAGGTGGCACATTTTGTAACCTCTAACTGCTCTGACACACTAAGCAGCACTGTGGCAGAAGGATATATTTAAAATTATGTTATTAGAAAGGGACTAGATTTTCTGAGAAATGCAACACTATTTGGCCCGGTACAGTATTGATCTAACTTTCTTCTATATAGTCAAATGTCGATGGTCCAATAGTCCAATACCCTTATCGGTTTTGATGCATGTAGAAGGTCTGATATTAATAGACCAAAACTACTATTAGAATACAGAGACTGCTAAACAGCTTACAAACACAAAACACTGGGAATTACCTAATTACCTGAAAAACACAAATGTTTTAATTTTTTGAAGCAAAACATATAAAGTAATTTCTCCTGTGACTAAAGTGTTGAGAAAAAGTGTTTCATTCGTTTGGATGGATAAGGTTGACCAGGTATTCCCAAACGTAATCTGTGCTCCATTTTTAGGGAATTCACGGTTCACAGGCACCTGAGGTAGTACGGATGCAGAAAATCTATTTTTCAAGTGGGAAATGTGTTGCAATCCTGGGAGAGTGCCCTGGGAGACTTCCCTTGGAGAACGTTACAATACCTTGGACCTCATTATGATGTCGGTGGGACTGCCATCGACAGGCCGTCGGTGGCGGTCCCACCGACAGACAGACTGTTGCTCTGACCACCGCATTACAATGCTGGTGGTTGGACTGTCTGTCGGGGAACGGTCCACCACCTCTGCCAGGATCAGTGAAACCGATGGGACGGTGGTTGGAATCGTGATCCCGAATGGAGGCGGTGCCGAGGCAGGCACCACCGTCGGGATTACGATGTCCCTTTCTGACAGCGTTTTCATGGCGGTCCAACTGCGACGAAAAGGCATGTCAGAAAGGGACTTTGGAGGCAACAAACAGGGCCCCCCCCCTCATGGGCCACTGCAAAGTGGCCCTGGGAGCACATGTATTGCCTCCACACTCATCCATGCACTGTGTGCCATGCACCACGTGGTGCATGGCACACAGTGCATGGATGTTCACAAAGTGCTCATTTACACTATGGCTTGTGCTGCAGCCCTTGTCCTGGGCTGGTGCACAAGCCACAGTGTAAAAGAGCACTTTCCGACCACCACCACGGCAGTCATATCGTAATTGGGCAGTCGGACCGCCGACTTCTGACGGTGGTCCGACCGCCCCATATCATAATCGGGCACTTGTCTTGAGGCCTTTTAGAAGATAGGTCATCTGCATTAATGGTCCTGTGGGAAAGATTGAGTGAATCTACACACGTTAATTTTTGGATTTAGATAATAAAAGCTTCAAGCATTTTCACAATCCACTAAGTGGGTTGCGGAGAAAAACTTTGTTAAAAAGTGTGTCTTTATCCACTGCATCTCAATATAGAAATTACGAATAATTTATAAGTATAAGGAGCTCGGACATTCTTTTCCTTCACAACTAGAAAAACATACCTCTACCTCTTCACAACGTTATTGTTTTGCAACAGTTAAATACACTGATTTATTTTTTCTTTAAATATTCATAACTCTGATTATACTCAGCCAATTCACTTCATTTTTGGTGTCTACATTTACATAAAAATCTGCTATATTTTTATAAATTTCTTTTGAGTCGCGTCAATTACTTATCGTCCATGTTGGTACTCTGAAATGCTTAAAACATGTTCCTCTAGTAAAGCCTGACTGCTCTATGCCACACTATCAGGACTGAGCTAGGTATTTATTAGTGTGAATCCAAACTTCATATTCCACTTTCCTACAAGGGGGAAGGGAAAAGGACAGTGCTGGGGGGCCCAGCCTCAGGGAAAGAAGGGGCAGAAGCGCTGATGGGAGTGAGAAAAGTGAAAGGGAAAAATATAAAAGAGAGAGGGAAGAAAGTAGCAGAAAGATGGAGAAGAGTGGAGGAAGAGGGAAACTGAAGACGGGAAGCAAAGGAGCGGTAAGATAGGGGGGCAGAAGGGGAGAAAGGTGTCCCAGTGGCGGCAGTGGAAACCTATGGAGCGGCCCGCGTGAAAGGGACTAGAGCTCATGGGACCATAAAAGCCCAGCGAAACTGCCCACCAGTCGACCAATGCTCAGCGTCCACCTTCCTGCAAGAAGGGTGCCCAAGTGCGAAGGATGGTCTCCGCCTTGTCCTGTAGGTTATGAATGACTTGCTCACACAAGGCTGTCAGGTACATGTCCGAGAGCCGTTTCTCATGCGTGGGGGGGAGGGGAGAACATCAATGCAGCAGAACGCAGTTCATCATCATCGCAAGCGCCATGTGGAGCAACCGATAATCATTTTGGGAGAGTGTGGGAGAGTCCCTGAAGTCATGGAGCTGAATAAATCAACAGGCTAGCAGCACAGGAATCGCTAGTACTTCAGCGTGGTGCAGAAAGTGGGACAGTCACATAGCATTTGAACAAGATCACAGAGTGCATCATCACAGCACCAACAGCTGGAGTGGGGCAGCAGTCTCACCAGCCTAAGGTTCTCCGGGGTCCACTGCCACTTATGCAGCAATATCAAGAGGCAAAACTTACTTCAGCCTGGCCTCCCTGGCACCGCAGCCCAAGTCATCCAGCAGGTCCACCCAGTCCTCCGCCTTGTACTACACCTAGAGGCAAGCCTGCCAATTGGTCCGCAGGCTGTCCAGCATGGGCCAAGAATACAAATGATGGGTCAGAAGTCTATAAAGCCTGACTTCAACCCATGGAACTGACCCCTCCCTTTAAGATAGGAGACCACCGGGAAGGACGGGAGAGCCCGGGGGTGGGGGGCAGTGACTCAGCAGAAGGTACCACCAGTACTGGTGAAGTGGCAGACTATACTCCTGGCAAATCGCCTCAAAGGACTTGAGGGCGCCTTGGGCATGCATATGATGGAAGGTGGGGATCCCTGCAGCAAGCCAAATGCCCCAGTCAAGCACCTCACACCCAACATGGAGTCTGGCATTGCCCCACAAAGGTGCCTGGTCGTGCAAGTGAGCATCCACTGAGAAAAGTCAGTGGACTCATATCCAGGATCTGGCAATAGCCTGGAGCATCAAATTTGCTGAACCGGGGATGGAGGCACCATAACAGTAGATGTGGTACAGCCCCTGTGAGCACCCAAAATGGTGCGTTTGATCGTGTCTCACAGCAGGGCATTTGGGGAGCATGTAAGCCAGCTGCGCCAAGTGCAAGGCCAGGGCATTGTGCTCAACCAAAAGGTGGCCCAGACCACATCACAAGCGGTGGGCTGTGAGCTTGGTTTTAGCCAACTTGGGCCATGACGACCCCCCTTGAAAGGACCTGATGCCCTTAGTTTGAGGGGCACAAGAAAGGATAGCATACCTAAAACATATGTGAACCTCGCCAGGGTCACCATCTTGATCGCCTGCATTCTACCACACAGCAAGAGACCGAGGTGGGACCACTTATTGTAGTCTAATCTTGTGCGTGCCAATAACAGGTTGCAGTTGTCCACCACCATGCGTTCTAGGCCCTTGTTGTTGGAAATCTCGAAATACTTGAAATGCAAGGGCTTCCATTGGAAGAGGTAGGCGTGCATGGCTGCCAGTGTGTTCGCCTGCAAAATCGGTAGGGCCTTACTCTTGCCCCAATTGATCTTGTATCCCAAGAGCGCCAAAAAGTCTGGGATGGTGTTCAGTAGAGATGGGAGCAAATGGGGGAGACATGAAACCGTGAGCAAGATGTCATCCACGCAGAGATGAAGGGATTGACGTCCCCCCAGGGGTAGGAATACCCGCTATGCATGGCAACTAGAGGAGGGATACAGCCAGAGGCTTCATAGACAGGTGAAAGAGAAGGGGTGATAACGGACAGCCCTGCCGGGTCCCCCTGGAGACCAGGAAAGGCTCAAAGAGGAAACCCCTGCAATTGACCTGTGCAGTGGGGGAGTTGTAGAGACACTGGACCTTAGCGATTAAGTCCCCTACAAGCTCAAACCGCTGGAGCGTCACAAAGATGTAGCCCCACTCAATCCTATCAAACACTTTCTCAGCATCTAGAAAAGGGCCAGGGCGGCCTTGGGCAGGTCTTTAGAAGACCAGAATGTGTGGGTTGCGGTCCAGAGGTGGTTCTGAGACGAGTGCCCGAGGACAAACCCAACCTGGGTGTGATGGATCAGTGTCAGGATCACTGTCCGGAGGTGAGCCATCAGTACCCCGGCCAAGATCTTGATGTCGCCATTGTGTAAGGGAAAGGGGCCGGTAGCTGCCACAGAGGAAGGGATCCTTCCTGGGTTTGGGGAGGACTGCGATCAGGGCCTTGTTTGAGATAGAGCCACGGGATCATGTAGAGGGAGTCCACCACCTCCTCCCTTGTCCATTTGTAGAACTCTGCCGGGAATCCATCCTACCCAAAGGCTTTGTGGTATGGGAGGTTAGGCTGCGCTATCTCTACCTTGGTAATACCCCCCTGGAGCAGGTCCCTGCCTCATTCGTTAAGGCAGGGGAGCACACACTGTTGAAAAAGGTGTCCAACCGGGCATGCTCAGCTGCCACCTCAGCGGTATATAAGTAAGGGTGGGCGTAGTTCGCAAGTAATGCTTCGCGAGCTACGCAAAGTGCAGTTCGCGCTACGCAAGCTTCGCGTAGCACTACGCGAGCTGCGTAGCGCACTGTTCGCAATGATTGCACAGTGCCGGATGCTTGTCCGCACTGTGCAATCATTGAAAACGGCAACTTGCACAGTGCGAGCTGTCTTTTACTGCCGCTCGAGTAGATTTTTACTCGAGCGGCAGCTTCTCAACGCGGACTGGTAGTTTCTCATCGCGAGCGGTCGCAAGCATACGCGACCACTCGCAATGAGAAACCTGACCTCCCGCGTTGAGAATCTCGCCGGAGGTTTATTTTCCACGCTCGCGATCGGCAACTTGATGTTGCTGATCGCGAGCGAGGAAAAGTCTCGCCGGGATGTCATTTTGCTTGCTCGCGGTCGCCAACTTGACGTTGAGGACCGCGAGCAAGCAAACGTGACCGCGGCACTACGCTACGCGTGTTCGCACTGTGCTACGTGCAATTCGCGTTGTGCGAAGTAGCGCAAACTTCGCAAACTACGCGAGCGTAGCGTAGCACTTCGCCCAGGGTTATATATAAGTCCCGGTAGGAAGCTACAAACTCACTCATGATGTCCTGTGGCCAGCTGAGGGTAGGGCCAACAGTGGACTTGATGGCCGGCATAGCCAGTGCAGTCCTTCACCTGTTACAGCAGCGCCACTAGTAACCTCCCCGCTTTCTCACTGTTATGTTCCATATAGGTACCCTAATATAGGCTCAGGTAGTCACCTAACCCGTCACCTATATTCTCCCTACCATTACACTACATAACGATTCTTAGTACTGACCTTTTACCTAGCTACGGTAATCTCCAAAGATGACATGGGGTTTTCTCCGAAAAGCTTAAGCCTCATTCATTATCCATGAGGATTCTTGGAATCACAGCAGGACAGCAGGCCTACCATCTCCTGCATACAATCTATGTACAAGGGTAATTCCTTCCGTCATCCCAGTCCGACATGACACAACGAGGTATATCCCCATGGGGTAAACACTTGGGTATATATACACCATCTCTTGCTAAGGTGGTCAGAGGAGAAAAGGACTTTCATGCCGACACACTGACGCGAGACACTGAGGCTCCTCCACGCAGACACTCCAGCTCGCAGTGGTCTAACATCCTTTGTGGGGTGTTCAACTCGAGACCAAGATGGGGTCCCACAGTCTCTCACTTCAGCTAATGGGGTTGACTTTATCCTAGAGGGATTCTTGGCTTTGCACCCACATACATGCTAGGTACATTCAGGTACATCTAGTTAGGGACGCATCGTAGGAGTACGCATTTTATTACTGTAATTGTATTTTATATACTTGCCTGTATTCATTGTTTTAGCACGATGGTAGAAATCTACCATCCTTTCACTCTGTTAGTGCTTATAATAATTTATATCTGTTACAGTCTAATGGTTGTTTCAGCACACCTATTTTACACTAGAATGACGCTGGTTCAATAAATGCTTATTGAGAAACGTCCCCATCGTTTATTCTGTGTACCTCTCTGAGACAAAGTGAGCATGAGAGACTGGGCGAAAAGTAGTACACTGTTTCCACGATTCTGAGGGATCAGGGTTGTCATGTTCGATAGTTGCCAAGAACTATTCTCTCCTTGGTAAGAGGGGTTTTTAGTGGCACTGTGAGCTAGCTGATATACAGGCTGACATAATCGGTAGGGGTGTCCAGAATCAGTCTTACTCCAATCCTGCTTGTAGTGGGAGCCCTTCAGCCTTCTCACTCTGCTTGTAGTGGTGGCCATTCAGCTGCTGCAGCGTGTACTCCGCTTTGAAAGATTAAAGCGTGTTAAGGTTCATATAGTCCTTCTCCAGGATGTGCCGGAGGGGGACAAGGAGTTTGAAGTATAAAGGCGGGGAACAACGCAATGGCATCCTCCAAGGCCCTCTGTTGCTCTGCCTCCTGTTTGTTGGCAAGGGCAGCATCTCTCGTCAAATGTCTCCAAATAGTCACCTTGGCAGCCGCCCACAAAGTGCCCAATGCGGAGAAAGACCTCAGATTATGGTCTAAGTAAGTAGTAACGTGGGACCAGAGCTGGGTTGTCCCCGGGGGAGACATTAAGACACCACGGCTTGCTGCTTAGGTTTGACAGCCCCAGGTCCAGGGAGAGGAGGATCAGAGAAATGTCCAAGAGCATGCCCTTGAGAATCTGTGCATCAAAGGAAAGGGTGAACACTGGCTGAGGGACCAGGAATTCGTTCAGATGGCCCTGGGTACCGTGCACCTCTCCTCTTAAGGGGCGGATGAAGCGGCCGCGCAGCAAAGACATAGCCTGATACGTGCATTAGCGGCGCGATCAGGAGGTAGAGGTTGCTGCCGATTTTCTCTCGCATTTTTAAAATAATTGATTTCCAAGTGTTTCTACTGTGTGGCTCAATATTTTTTTTTAAATTGCTGTTTTGCACTTGTGTACTGCATATTTGCACAGTTTCCTGGGTACTGGGGGAAGGAGCTGTGTTTAATGCTCCGGGGGGACCTTTAGGTGGGCTTCCTTAAACTGGTTAGCATTCTAGCTGCGACGGCCTCGACGCTCACCTCTCCTCTTAAGGGGCGGATGAAGCGGCCGCGCTGCAAAGACATAGCCTGATACGTGCATTAGCGGCGCGATCAGGAGGTAGAGGTTGCTGCCGATTTTCTCTCGCATTTTTAAAATAATTGATTTCCAAGTGTTTCTACTGTGTGGCTCAATATTTTTTTAAAAATTGCTGTTTTGCACTTGTGTACTGCATATTTGCACAGTTTCCTGGGTACTGGGGGAAGGAGCTGTGTTTAATGCTCCGGGGGGACCTTTAGGTGGGCTTCCTTAAACTGGTTAGCATTCTAGCTGCGACGGCCTCGACGCTCACCTCTCCTCTTAAGGGGCGGATGAAGCGGCCGCGCAGCAAAGACATAGCCTGATACGTGCATTAGCGGCGCGATCAGGAGGTAGAGGTTGCTGCCGATTTTCTCTCGCATTTTTAAAATAATTGATTTCCAAGTGTTTCTACTGTGTGGCTCAATATTTTTTTAAAAATTGCTGTTTTGCACTTGTGTACTGCATATTTGCACAGTTTCCTGGGTACTGGGGGAAGGAGCTGTGCTTAATGCTCCGGGGGGACCTTTAGGCGGGCTTCCTTAAACTGGTTAGCATTCTAGCTGCGACGGCCTCGACGCTCACCTCTCCTCTTAAGGGGCGGATGAAGCGGCCGCGCAGCGGACGCGCGCAGCGGGCGCGCCTAAGGCAAGCCCGTCTGCGCCCGTCCGCGCCCAACCGGGCCCTGGGGCCAGTACCCCTGGTCCTCTAATAAGAGGTAAGCTCTCCTATACCTCTAATCAATTGCTTCACCTTAGAGAGTCGGTACCCCTAAATGTAGGCACTCTATGATTCCAGATAATCATTACAATAAATGCTCACACTGCCCCTTTATACTTGGAACCTCATTTAAGTCCATTGTCAAAGATTCCCCTAGTTCGAAAAGATCTCTTAGAATGTCCCTTCTGAATTGCCGTTCACTACCTAAACATGCCACTGAACTTCGTCTACTACTGGAGGATAATGAGCTTGATGCCCTGTTTCTCACCGAAACTTGGCTCTCGAATACTGCTGATCCAGCGGTAGTTCAAACATTGCCCCCGGGTTATTTTATTCAGAGACAAGATCGTGAGCTGGGTAGGGGTGGGGGTCTAGCTATCATTTATAAAGATGATTTTAGCTGCCAAATTACAGCTGGCCTAATCCCTGATTGTGAGAGCTGTTTTTTTGCTCTTGGCTTTTCCCCTACCTGCACCTTCTCTGGCGTTCTTGTCTACCGGCCGCCGGGATCAATTGGACACTTTAGTAGGGAGCTCCCAGAAATCATAGCTAAATCTCTGAGCTCCTCTTCTAATTTTTCATTATTGGGCGATCTCAATATCCATTTTGACTTGGCGTCTTCCCCTGACGTTGAGGTTGTAACTGACTATTTGGAGGCTTTGGCCCTTAAGCAAAAAGTCGCCGGTCCCACCCACATCAAAGGACACCTCCTTGACCCGCTCTTCTCTAATATTGATAGCCTTATAGTGGATAAACCTATTCCTATTCCCTGGTCCAACCACTATGTGGTTCCCTTTGTTTGGAACCCACAGGAGGGTGGACATCCACGGGAAAGGGTAAAATCCTGGAACCGGAATTGGTCTAAACTTTCCATGGAGGCCTGGGCGTCTACTCTTGACAATATGAGACCTGTGCTTGGTATTGACCCTGAATCCAACAACATTAAGGTGAAACAATGGCTCGAGATGTCATTAGATACTTTAATCCCCAAAAACTGGATTTCCAGCAAAAAAGTGGGGCACGGCGCAGCATGGTACTCTCCTAAACTTAGAGAGTTGAAACAGCTGTGTAAGCGTCTCGAGAGAAGTTGGAGAAAGGACTTCTCCACTTGTGAGAAAATCAAATATAGAGATGCCGTTAAGGCTTATAAGGCAGAAATTAGAACTGCTCAATCTGGCTATTACGAAAAGAAAATTATCTTAGCCTCTAATTCCCCCCGTGAAATTTTTAAAATAACTAAATCACTCTTGCAACCTCCTGAGCCCCCTTTGCCCCCAGCGGATTCCCTAGGACGGTGTAGTAATTTGGCCCACTTTTTCTATAAGAAAATTGAAGACATTTACACTGCCTTCCCTCCCCTATCGGCCTTGGCAAGCCCCCCCTTGACTGAGGATCAACCCCAATTTTTAAACCCCTCTATTGATTCCAATCCATTTATGGATATGAAAGTTTTAAAAATGCACTTGGATCGTTTGAAATCTGGCTCCCCATGTGATGCTGCCCCCCCGAGTATTCTCAACCAGGTATTTGACTCCGTCGCCCCCGTTATTCTGGATCTGGTCAACAGCTCTTTTTCTTCGGGGGTTGTCCCCTCCCTATGGAAACGGGCCATGGTTAGAGCCCTTCTAAAGAAGCCTACCCTGGATCCCGAGGTCTTCGCTAATTACCGCCCGATTTCTCTCTTGCCTGGGATTGCTAAAATAAGCGAAAAATACGTCAACTGCATTCTCTCCGCCTTTTTGGAGGCGAATGATCGTCTTCATTTCTCCCAAAAGGGCTTTAGACCCCAGCAAGGCACTGAAACAGCCCTGCTTGTGGTGATTGAAGAATCAAGGAAGATACTTGATGTTGGAGGGTCCGCAGCTATCATATTGCTTGATCTCAGCGCGGCCTTCGACACGGTCAATCACCAATTGTTGATAACAAGACTCAGAGAGAATGGGGTGACTGGAACTATACTTAAATGGCTTGAGTCTTTTTTGACAGGTCGGTTGTTTCAAGTTTTTGAGGACGATGCCACCTCAGAATGGATGCCGTTGCAGTGTGGGGTTCCTCAGGGCTCCTCCCTGAGCCCCACACTTTTAATGTTTACATGCGCCCTTTGGCTGAGGTGGTTGAGCCTTTTGGGGTCAAGATCGTCACGTATGCTGATGATACTCAGCTTATTGTGTCCCTTAAGCTTTTAGACAACAATAAGTCTATGCTGGCCAATTGTTTGGAAAAGGTTTCAGCATGGATGGACTCTTCTTTCCTAAAGCTGAATGCTGCTAAAACTGAACTCATGTTTTTAGGTAAGACTACCAACTTGGAGAGTGGCGCTCTATGGCCCAAATGCCTAGGGGCTATGCCCCCCTAAAGATCAAATAAAAAGCCTCGGAGTTTGGCTGGATCATAACTTGAACTTTAGGGTACAGGCTAATAGGGTGGCAGGTACCTGCTATGGAATCTTGAAAATGATTAGGAGGATTTTGCCCCTCCTGCCTTTTAACGCCAGGAAACTGTTGGTACAAGCCCTTATTCTTTCAAGACTTGATTATGCCAATGTGCTCTATCTTGGTTCCCCCTGCTCGACTATAAAGAAACTTCAAACAGTTCAAAACTGTGCAGCTCGACTCCTTATGCAGGCCAGCAATAGGGAGTCTGCCAAACCCTATATTACTTCTTTGCATTGGCTGCCAGTAGCCGAAAGAATTCAATTTAAGGCCTTATGTATTGCCCATAAATCAATGTCGGATAGTGCTCCTCCAATTTTAAGATCCATTATTTCCCCATATCTTCCTAAAAGATCCCTTCGCTCTGAGAAAAAACATCTTGCTAATGTTCCCAGAGTCAACCGAGCTAGGAGCGGTGGCCGTCTATTCTCTGTTATCGCTGCAAAATGCTGGAATCAGCTACCAGATCTTATTCGGCTTGAGGCTAACCACCTTTTATTTCGTAAACGTTTGAAAACTTTTCTGTTCTCCTGATTTTTCCGTTTTTCGTGGTTTGGGCTCTGTCTTTAGCGCTGGGAAGCCTTTGGTAGCCATGCGCTTTATAAGTGTCTACTCATTCATTCATTCATTCATTCATTCATTCATTCAAAAGTGAATTCTCTATCAGCAGGGAGTGAGAGGCACCAAAGATCCACAAAACCGTGGTCCATGATGTCGTTGCCCACATAGAGCAAACTAGTCCGGTCTAGGACTATGTCCTGGGTGTGATTACAGTCCCCTCCTATAAGCCAGTGGGTAGCATCAATTTCCATAGAGCTGCAGTAAAAACGGGTGTTTTGGCCCAGTCTGTGCGTAAAAAGATGGTGCGCACAGCGTCCTGAGCCCCCTTTGGAATGTCATAAATGCGTATCGACCCAGAGGGTCAGTCCACATCTTAAGTACGGTAAGAGGCAGGGATTTTCACAGAAGGATCTCCACGCCACATTTTTGAGGTGGCCTGGGCCCATCATCCAGTAAATGTAGGCGGCTGCTGTGGATTATCCTCCCCACCCAATTGCACCGGAGCTTCTCCGCCTCCGTGTGCAAGAGGTGAGTTTCGTGAAGCAGGGACACATTGACACGCTTGTAATAAAGATACGCTAGCATGTTCCTGCACGTGCTGAAATGTGTGAGGCCATTCACATTCCAACAGACATTATGCAGGAGCTTGTGGTGACACATTGCAGCCCAATGCATTGGGTTTAACAAAATAAAACACTGCCTTGGATGAATTGCTGCATTTGTACGTGTTTTTGCAAAAAGGTCCGGATGGACAATCTTGAATACGAGAAATCTTTGAAAATTGGCATGTTACCCTACGTGTGGAACAAAAAGAGGATTAAAGTGAAATAATATGATGAAAATCAGGAGAACTTTAAATACATTTGAGTACTTGCAGAAAATAAATTGCGCAAGCAGCATTACGCTGTGCCATTGGACTTGGGGCGGAATGTCGCCCCAAAATATTGTGGTGTAGTACCCGGGTGCCATTTGGGCAAGGCACCACAAACCTGTGAGCACGCAACGTTGAATGAATGGAGTAGAAAAACATGATGAACTATGATTAAAGAGGGTGTGCATTCCCTACTATTTAAAATTGTTTTCATAATATTGCCCTAATTTGGGTTTGCACCCAATGCCAAAGACATACCTTATGATGAACCTTGTTAAAAGGGCTATTTCCACACGTACGGCGGAAGACCTGGTTCATCCAACAATGTTTTACTGAAGGGGCATCTAAATGTATAGTAACAATGTTTTACTGAAGGGCATCTAAATGTATAGTAACATGCATTGGCAGACATCAGTGGAACAAGTTCTAATTTGGTAACGTGTTTAAACGTGCGTAGTTGTACTCTTAGCATTTATCTTTAGTAATATGTTGACACTGGATTTTCACTGGGACGCTTTGCAGTATGCCGCTTTGTAGTATGTCGTTTTTACGTATTATTAAGGTGTGTTGTGGGAAGAGTAGTATTCGAAAATGAAGGGCGGGTTTCAGCGCAGGTGGGTTAATGAGGTGGTTCAATCAGGACTTGAGAAAGCAGGAGGAGCTTGGGCATGGGTGTGTGTTTAAAAGCAGCTGGTGTGAAAAGTACGGGAAACACAGAAGCCGAAAGAATGTGAGGAGAAAGGAAGTGTTATCGAGTGCAGGCAGGTACGTGGAATTTTGTCAGAATGAGAGTATGGTTCTGAACATGGGAGAGTGTGAACAGGCCGGAGGCTCGGGGAGAATGTATGGTAGAGAGGAGAGATGTAGGGCGGGAAAAGATGGCACGTTTGCAGGTTTGTGAATTCTGGAGGGTGGAGATTGTTGTTAAGAAGACGAGTTGATGCAGACACGGGCGTAGAGGAGGGGGAGTGGTGTAAATGAGGTGAATGGCATATGGATAAATGAGAAAGTGAGTATGAAAAGAAGGGTGGGAGGCAATAGTGGGGAGTATGAGGAGGGGAGATGGTTGAGTAAGGAAAAGAATAATTGTTGAGTAGGAAGAATGAATGGTTGCATGGATGGAAGGGGAGATATGGGATAGTTTGTAAAAGTGTGCACACACAGTTGAGGAGTTTGGTTCAAGGTCAAGCCGTCAGACAGAGGGAACCACCGATTTAATAAAGGGAGTTATATATGGGGAAGAGGGTTGGAACCAGCCTGGTATAAAAAACAAAAAACAAGGGAATGTGACTTGATTGAACACGCATTGGGATATTAGCAAAAGCGAAAAGTGATGTTTTAATTGTAATAGGGGTACATTTATTTTCGCACGGATTATTGTGGTTTTGTTATGAATATATATTGATGTTTTTACTAATAATGTTTGTTTGATTGTTACTTGTAGTGACCCCTGACGAAGGGCTTGAAATGCCCGAAATGCATTGGGTTTAACAAAATAAAACACTGCCTTGGATGAATTGCTGCATTTGTACGTGTTTTTGCAAAAGGTCCGGATGGACAATATTGAATACGAGAAATCTTTGAAAATTGGCATGTTACCCTACGTGTGGAACAAAAAGAGGATTGAAGTGAAATAATATGATGAAAATCAGGAGAACTTTAAATACATTTGAGTACTTGCAGAAAATAAATTGCGCAAGCAGCATTACGCTGTGCCATTGGACTTGGGGCGGAATGTCGCCCCAAAATATTGTGACATTGCAGCACTTGCCATCGAAGTGTGGGGGCACGAGGACAGGAAGAGGGCGGGAGAGAAGAGGGGGAAGAGAAGAAGGGGGAAATGGAGGGAAAGAAAAAACAAAGGTGAAAGGAGAAGAAAGAAGGAAGAAGGAAGAAGGGAAATGGGGCTTTAGAGAGAAGGGGGAGGGAGGGTTGGGCAAAGGGAGAAGAGGGGTAGTCCCCCAGTGGGAGGTATGGCTGAGAGGGGAAGGAAAGTGGAAGAGGAAGGTCTAATCCAGGGGCAGGGCAAGGGGTAGAGAGGGAAGGTGAAGGGGACCAAAGGGAGACTGACGAGAAACCTTCATTCGGTGCCTCGGTGAAACCATAAACCTTGGATCCAAACCTGTGGGCCCATGGAGGCTCGCGCTGAAGGAAAAAAGAAGCAGGAGCCATCAGAGGAGTCCCGAAGCACAAGGTAAAAGAAGACAGGGCAAGGCCTGCGACGAAGGGGGAGCTCATGTTCACGAAGAGGAAAAGGCTAGACCCTCAAGCCCTCAGGCCCTGGGGACCCGCGACGTCAACCCCTGGGAACATGCAATGGCTGGTCGAATCAGCAGGGATAGGAAGCTGGGGGTGTCAGTCCAAACGCCCTTCTCCATCCCCCACAGACCACCCTGAGATCCCACAGGAACCCTCCAGTAGCTGCATCCAGGCCCGGCAGCCCCGGGCAGAGGAGGGCGAGAGGGACTGGAGGGTTGAAGCAGGATAAACGAGAAGTGGGTCCCAGACTGGGGAGCAAAGTGGGAGAGAAACTCCCCAGACCCAGGGAAGAAGGAGAACAAATCAGCAGGGCAGAGAGTATGAGGGCTCAGAAGCCAAGGAGCAGAGAAATACAGACAAATGCAGAAAAATACAATGGAACACAATGAAACACCATGGAATACAACGGAATACAATGGCCGGGCAGGATGGATAATAAGCTACGTCCCACACCAGTAACAATCAATAGAGCAAGAGGAAGAAGCACCAAAATCAGCAAATAGCAAAACAGGAGGCAAGCATGCAGGTAATATTCATCCATCAGCCAGGAGGGCACCAATGGCACTGGCAGGCCAAGGTTTATAGATGCGGCACCTCAGACCGTAGTCTAACCTTACTTCACCAGAGAATGGGAATTATCATGCACTCAGTCCTGCATGAGCTCTGCCACCGCCCAGATCACCTTGCCCTTGCAGCTCTGCGACATGCTCGAATGGACCAGAGGTCTGTCCTGAAGACAGTCCCCCGGGAGCCCCAGTCCTCATCTGTCAAAGGGAATGTGTCCACTGTCTGAGCAGCCGTCGATGACTCGCTTTGAGCAGTGTCCAGCCCTTGGTCCTAGAGACCCTCCAGAAAACATTGCAGCTCATCCTTGTCATGATCCACATTCACTCAGGTTCAAAGAGGTCAAATTTGATGTCATGTTTACACAGCTGAACCAGGAGGGCAAGAAAAGCTTTTCTCATGTTAATGGTCTCCCTGCGAAAAGTCCGCTGTGGCTCGAATCTTGTGGCCCTCAAAGTCATACAGGCTATGGATGCAGGCCACAGTCAGGTGTTGCCTGACCTGTTTGTGGCGGAGGAAGCAGGCAATAGGGACTGTGCCCATCCCGGTGCTGCCATGCACTGCAGGCCAAGCCGATGGGCCCCTTGTATCTCTGGGGTGGGAGGCCAACTCCATGAGGGTGGGGAGAAAGACCCGAAGGAAGCAGTGGACATCTGCCCCCTCCGCTCATTCCAGAAAGTCAAAAAATCAGATGTTGTCCCTGCGGCTCCAGTCCTTGAGGTCAGTGAGATTGTTGCAGAGATACCAGAGTTCTGAGTCCCAATCTGGGATGTGGTTAAACCACTCTTTTACTGCCAACAGGCATTGTTCCACTCCCTCCACCCTGTCTTTGAAACTGGCAATGTCGGTCTGAATAGACCTCAATTCCGCTGCTAGGTCTTAAATCTTGGCGTCCATGTCCTCCAGGCAATGGCCAACCGTGGTGATTCCAAGCAGAATCTGGTCCATCGTGTGGTCCGGAGGTGGGGTGTCGAAGGCACAGGGGCAGTCGCAGGCCAAAACTGCTAGACAACCTCCATGCAGAGCAGCTGTTGGGACGACTTCCCGGAAGACATCTCCGGCTCTGTGGGAGAGAGAAGGGCATACAACTTCCCAGCGTGTCCAAGGCAGGCCCCAATAGCTGGCTTGACGGACTGGCCAAGGAGAGGGGGAGAGGCAGGCATTAAGCACCTAAGCGGGCGGATGTCATGAGCCAGGAGGAGACCATGTAGCAGTTTCCTGTAGCTGCCAGCCAATGAGGCCGACTGCTTCCCCAGGGTGAGCAGCTGCAGTCCACAGGTGGCACCAAGGAGGGGAAGGCTCCCCCGCTGCTGCATCAAAAAGCCCTGAGCCAAGGGGAGGGGACCAGAATGGGAGAAGGATGGATGCACTCAGCAAAATAGTCCTAGGGGCCAGTCTCATATCCAACCGGCCTCAGCACTCTCCGGGCCTCTGCTGGGGATGGCATGCAACATACCTTCAGGTGTGGGGCCCCAGATACATGTATGAGCCAAAGGTCAGGCCTGAAAGGGTTCAAATGAGGGGGCAGCAGGCCCCCGGGAGACCGGGCACTCTGTGAGCCGCAATAGACCCCAAGACTTGTGTAAGCCCCTTCCTCACAGGGCGTTAGGCACCTGCTGTGCATCCATCATGGCTGCGAGGGCCCAGGCCCTCAGAATTTCCTGTTGACCCAAAATGTCCTGGGAAAATGGTACGCTGGTGTGCAGTCCCTGCACTGTGCTGTGCCGGGCAAAGCGCAACCCCAGTCTGGCACCAGCACCCATCCAATGGTGCAAGGAGGCAAGCCTGCAAAGGTTCCAAATAGGTTTGGATGGGTTCATTTGGGTTCAGATGGGTCCAAATGAGGGGGCAGAAGGCCCCCCCAGGAAAACACGTAATTCTCAGGCCACAAGAGGCCCCAAGTCTGCTGCAAGCCCCTTCTTCACCCTCACAGGGCATCAGGCACCTGCTGTGCATCCTTCACAGCTGTGAGGGCCCTTCAAACTTCTTGTAGGCCCAGAATATCTGAGCAAATGGCAAGCAGGTGTGCGGTCTCTGCACCGTGCCAACCTGACATGTGGGCCCTTGGTCTGGCCCTACCTCTAATCCAAGGGGCCAGGGGGGCAGATATGGGGAGGACGGGCACTGCCCCAGTGCCACAGCACCCAGGGATATGCCCATGGGCCATCCTCCAGGCACCCCAACTCTCCCTGATGCAGCCACAATGTCTTCCCAAGACCATGTCCACCGCGGAGCAGTGCCTCCTCCCGCACATTGCGAGCCTCTGCGGCAGGTATGGAAGCTGCATCAAACGGGGACCTGGGGCAGCAAAGACTAAAGGCTGACCCCTCCGCTGGTCTAATGGCACTCATGCAGCTGCTACACCTCCCAGGCCCTCCTGAAGCAGCAGAGCCCTGTACTCAGGCAGCCATTATAACCGGCTGGTAGGCTCCCCCCTCCCCCCCATCCAATCCAAATTATTTTCTCACAGTACCTCCTTCTCCTTTTACAGCACTTCCTCTTTGCCATACTGTAAAATTATCCAGGAAACTCCCTTTCACAATTACATAACCTAGCTGCCACCAGACTGGTCTGCCTTCAGCCTCTTAGCCACCCTAATTTAGATAAGTGCTCCATCTACCTACATGGTGCAAAGTTGGTTCTCTCCCCTAATATGTGGATCCAGATCATTTAGGAGGGTGCTGGGATTTTAAAGGAAAAGCCCCCCCTTGGGATGTCCATGTGAAAAGAGGTAGTGCTAAAGTTACCCATTGTTTTGGCAAATGCTCTTGTCCACTTCCAGATAGCTAATCACTGCTACTTGCTCAGCAGTTAATGTCCATTTGCTCTTCCAGGACTCAGAGGCAGGTTATTGTTCTCTGAGCTAGAGGTGTTATTGCTCACAGCCAAGATTATACATTCCAGATCTTTAGGTGTGATAAGCAGCAGAACTGGGTTTAAGCCAGTTATTGGTCAAGCAGAGTAAAATACATTTTACAAACACAAGTTATTAAGAGTGTGATTTCAGCATTTACTCAGGATTTCAACGTAATTAAGCAATAGCATGTTTTCTAGCATTTCTCCAAGCAGAGATAAGAAATAAAGGTCCTCATGTATCATGCCATTTAATGGTCAGTAAAGCTTTGATTTGTGAGATCAGAACATTTCCGACAGCAAAATGGCATTTTTGAATTCACCAAAGCCAAATAGCAGTTCGGTTTGATGTTACCAAATAGCTAATTGGTTTTGGGAATAAATAATGAGTTGATAATTGAAAGCGGTGTGCTAGGGGCATCCATTCCAGATACCGAATCTTTAAGGTATATATTAATGTTATCCAACTCAAATCTGGTTGCAACCTCCTCCAGCAGCCGCTGGGATGGAAAATAAAGTCTTTTGAAAGTATGGAGATCGAAAACTCTAAGGCAGTGCTGGTAAACACAGGGCCGGTAGAGACCCTGGAAAGAGCTGATCTGAGAACGGAGAACCACGAGGAGCAGGGAGGTAGTACAGAGGTTCCCCAGGTCATGGAGCAGACGGCTTCAGGCTTAGAGGTAATGCGCAGCATCTCTAATGGCGCTACTGCTGCGTGTGAGGCAGCAGCTGGGATCAGTGATGTGGCAGTTCACCGGGGGGATGGCAGCTTGAGGGCGCAAATATCTAGCTGGGGAGACTTTGTAGAGGAGGGGGAGGCTGCTTTGGAGACATCAGAAATCATGGTGTTAGTGGGACCAGTGCATGAGAAGCATGAAAAGCATACTCTGGCTGGAGGTTGCCTCAAGACATTGCAGAGTGAAAGGGAGGTAATCCTTCCTAAAGGTGGCAGACTGGACACACATTCCGCAGAACATTTTGTTTCTGTCAGATAGTTCAGAGGAGCTGATGACAAATTTAGATTCAGACTCTGAGGCAAAGGATTCTGAGTAAGACAATCATAGTAGAGCCAGTGAATCCACTAACTGGGCTGAGAGCTGGGGCCAGTGGGTTACTCCTGGTTCTCAAAGGGAGATTAAAAGGAAGAAAGATGACCTTGACTTGAAATGGGATTACTCTCATGGTATGCCTCCCTTGGTAGGGGAAATAAAAGGAGTTCTCTACTGTGAACTCTCCTATTTTGGAGCTTATTTATAAAACTATGATGATGCATAGGAAAGAGATGCGTATGGTTAATCGAAAAGCCAGGCTTGCCACTCGCAAGCTGGAGAACACAGTGCGCAAAATGCCCAAAGTATGCTCTGCAATTGTGGATAGGCTAAGTAGTCTGGAGGTGAGGACCACAACACTGAAAACAGATGTAGGAATGGCTGATGGTTTTACAGAAGAGCATGATTAGCAACTGGTGGACATACAGTGTGTGAGAAGTTGGCCTGGTATATGCTGTTCACTAATTAAAGTGGACACCTTGCACCAGGGCAAATCGACTCTTATGGTAGATAGGTTTAAGACAACCTTTTAAAGAAAGCTATCCTAGTGGTAGCTGTGGAGAGCAGCCTTCAGGCTAAGTCTCGGAGGAATGTAAAGCAGCTTGTTTTACCATATAATCTCTTGAATCACCAAATGAAAAGACACCACACAGGTATATATATCAAATATATATGTATTTATTTCTAAATAACTCTCTACTAATCTCTTTATGAGATTAGAAGACAAACATATGCACAAATCAACGTTTCACAATAAGTTAAGCACAAAATATGGCTGGGGCCCTAGGGGCGTACCAGACCATATACTAAGTAAGAGACTTAGAAACAACGACTTGCAAGGAGACAAGGCCTAGGGCCTTCAGAAGTGCTGGGGCCTCACGAAACCACCCAAGGCAGGTAAGTAAAGGACCCACGGGGGACGCGTGCAGTGTGGATACACAGGCGCGAATCGCCGTTAACTTCAATGGGGCAAGTCGCGGTTGGAAATAAAGAGTTTTAGGATACTTCGGGAGAACCTACAAGCAAGTCACTTACAGGGTAAGTAGTTCTAGGGCCCACACCCACAGGAGCACCGTAGTGCTGGAGTTACCTCACCCAGGGAAGCCGGGTGCACAGGTGTCCTTTGGTGTCGGGTCGCGGCGTCGTTTTCAATGGCGAACAAAGAAGACTTGCTGCTTGCGGGAGCTGAAGAAGTGTCCGGTGGAATCCAAGCCTGGATTCTGAAGAAGGATGACCTGAAAGCAGAGGGGACAGTGTTCAAAGTCACTTGGCAGTGACCCGGGGCAAGGAAGATGGATGCCCACCGTCGTCGGTCGCTTCAGGTCGGTTGCAGGTGCCTTGACTCTTCAGCCACGTGGTCCAGGAGGCGTCGACGACGACCAGGAGCTGGATTCGGTGTGTCCCTCGACGTCTGCAGCTGACTGCGGTGTCGGCAACTCGATCGGAGCCAACAAGCCTTGGCAGCCGCAGAGTCTCGGGGAGATGAAGAAAAGTCGATGGCGCAGACCAGCAAGGTCTGTGGAACTCACCCAGCGAGGGTAAGTCAGGGCAGGCCTGGAGCAACCAGGGGAGCCCTTTGGTTTCTTTAGGAAGTCTTCTGGGGACCCACAAGCCAGCGGGCAAGGGATCGCGAAGACACCTCGGGCGGAATCACTCAACAGGGGCCCACGGTCACTCGGGACGGTGTAGGCCTCTGATCTTCGGAGGGATTCCTGCTGGAGGTCGGGACCACACGTGGTCCAAAGCACAAGTTCGTAGAACGTTGTGAAGGGGTTGCACTCGACAATAGTGCACGGTACCCAGGGGTCGCGGTTCCTCGTTACTCGTGGGGTCCACTTGCCTCAGCTTCGCTGGGGACTCACGATGGCCTGGGAGAGGTCAGGAAATCCACTTCTTGGGCTGCAGGGACTTCGGACTCCGGCGGGAGCGGCGTAGTTTGCGACCGTCGTTGTCGTTTTTGGTGCCTGCCAAGCAGGGAGTCACTCCTTGACTCCAAGGGAGATTCTTCTGTCTTCCAAAGGTAGTGGAACGTCGAAGGGCCAGGATTCTTCTGTAGAGCGTCGTCCAGGGGTTATCTGCTTTGCAATGGCAAGGTTCCCCCTCTTATACTAAAAAGAGGGGATGGACTAGCTCTATGACCCCACCTATGGGAGGGTCAAGGGAGGGGTGGCTACACCCACTTCCCTTTGTCCAGTTTCGCGCCAGAGCAGGGGCAGGTAGCCCCTGAGCTGGTTTGAACTGGCATATGCACAGAGGAGCCTTCTGCTCCCCCAGTGCAGGACTTCAAAGCACTCTAAGAGTGCACCCACCCAGCCCCAATACACTAAACCCTGTCTGGGAGGTGGTTACACCTCCCTGTGACAGGATGCCTATTGTTGGGCTTCCTCCACTGTGAGTTTCGGTCATCAGCAGGAGGGCAGCCCAGTGTCTGTGACTGGTGGCATCCATTTTGTGATGCCAGGGCTCTTTAGGATTCTACCGCGTTTCCACAGCAGGTACATGTCTTCTCCCTCTAGAAGGGTGGAATGCTACCCCCGCCGCCAAGATTGGCGGGGGGTAGTATTCCAAGATGTTTGACACCAAACACGACATGTTTTGATGCAGCCATTCCAAAGTTAGCATTTACCGCGAGGATATAATGCACTTAAGAGTATATGGTTTAACCGCATCCACAAACAGCACCAGAGAATGGACTCTGAGAACTGCAGAGGGGCCCTGCTCATGCAGAGGCACCCCCTCACATAGAAGCCAAGCACCCTGCCCTCAGGATTGATAGGGCCTGCCTTAGGGGTGACTGATAGGTTTATATGTGTGTGCAGGAGAGATATAGGAAACCTATATCTCAGTGAGGGGTGCTAGCACCACCTCACCCAGGCTGCAGTAGCAGGCCTGTGGTGTCAGATTTAGACTGCTTCCCAGGGGTGGCATAACATATGCTGCAGCCCCTGGGAGGCCTGTGAAGTACCTATGCCCTTGGCACCTAAGGTACCATATACTAGGGACTCATAAGGCACCACAGTATCCAATCACTAGTGCACCTAGAGTGCACTCCATGTCGTTTAGAGAGAGCAGATAGACTGGGGCCCTGAATAGCAGGGTCCCAGTCCAACTAAGTCATAAACCAGCAAAACACCATTAAAAAAAGTGGGGGCAACCATATAGTCAGATTCCACCTTCCTACATAACCCCCCCAAACGAAAGGAGATAAGGCTAACCTTGGCCAGTTGAGCCTTTATTGACTAAGTGGCCATATAAGGAAGCACCTGCACTAGCATGGTTGCCCCCTGTCTGATGGTCCACTAAGCAATCCCTCACCCTAAGGGTATGAGAGGGTCTCCACCATGGGGAATCACTACTTGTGGTGTGCTTTGGTAAAGTACCAGGCTGGTGAGGTGTCTGAGTAGGGAAGTGTGGCCCTAGGAATGTTGGCCTCAGCTTTCTCAGCTCACTGGTCACCATGTATGCCTGTCTTTCCATGACTGAGTGGTACTCTGCTCTAAGGGTCAACCTTTGACTGCCTACAGCCGGGGGTTGGGTCCCTTTGGGTGGAACACTGGAGGGACATGGCATGTTTGGAACCTTTTGGTCCCAGGTTTGCCCTTGCCTAACAGAGTCCTGCTGGGGGAGGTCCCTACATAAAGGTATGGGGGATCCCTCAGTGGGTTGAGGAATTTCTACCTGGCTAGGGCTACTAGCCTGGGTGCCCCTAATCTGCTGATGGGGGGTTCCTCTGGACAGGGGGCCCTGGGGGTCCACTGACCTCCCTGACCTCTGCAGCCCTGGGCTGACTGAGGCAGGGTAGAGAGGGGCAGGTTACCTGCTCCAGACTGGGTACCACCTTGTAAGGGTCCTCTGCCATCAGGGGGTGGCCAGGCCAGGCCTGACTACCTCTGTGGCAGTTCCTTCACTAGGGGTAGGGTCAGTTCCCTGAGGAGGCTGACCCTTACCTACTGTCTGGAGGGAAGAAGACTTTTCTTCAACCCTTGTGCTCTCTTTTGGGGGAGAGTGGGCCATTCTTTCAGGCTCCATCTCTCCAAATTCTTGGGCTGGGGCTGTGGCCATCACAGCCCCCTAACCTTTGCAGGGACGCCCAACATCCTAAGATGGGTTTGGTGTTCAACTTCAGCCCAGGCTGAAATTTCCAAATCATTGCCCATCAGGCAATCTACAGGTAGGGTTGGGGACACTGCCACTCTTTTGGGCCTGTGACCCCCTCCCAGCTGAGATTGACTATGGCCATGGGGTGATCTGTTCTGACACCATCAATGTTGGTCACCTGGTATTTAAACTCAGGTAAAAGCTGGTGAGGGGGGACTAGTTTTCCTGCCACCATGGTGACACTAGCCCCTGTGTCCCTAAATGCCACAGCTTTCTGACCATTAATCATTGGCTCCAGTCTGTACCTGCCCAATGCTATGGGACCCACGGTAAAGGTGGCAAATCCTATACCACCATCAGAATCTGAGGAGTCTGTTGAGGGGTCCTGTCTAAACTAGGGCCCACCTCTGTTCCTCTTGCAAAAGCACCTAACTTTTTGGGTGCACTACTCCCAACTGGAGGATTACTACTGGTAGTACCAGGAGGGGTGGTAGTAGTTGTTGGAGGAACATTTTCTTTATTGCCAATCCTGGGGCAACTGGGATCAGTTTTCCAGTGCCCAGGCTTTTTACAGACATGGCAATATGGTTTCTTTTCAGGAGAGGAAGGAGTTTGGGACCCACCCCCAGAAGAGGAATTTTGGGGCCCTGTAGTGGACTTATCCTTAGATTTATCCCCACCTTTCTCTTGGGACTTGGTAGAATCTTTCTTGTGGTCACCACCCTGATTCTTAGGCCTTACTCTGGTTCTGACCCATTTGTCTGCCTTCTTTCCCAATTCTTGGGGAGAGGTCAGATCAGAGTCCACCAGGTACTGGTGTAAAAGCTGGTTTTGACAATTATTAAGGATCTGTTCTCTCATCATTAGATTATAAAATCCTTTGAAATCAGTAACCCTACTGCCAACCAGCCAACCCTCCAGAGCCTTGGATGCACAATCTACAAAGTCAGTCCAGTCCTGAGTCTGTGCCTTCTGGGTATCTCTGAACTTCAACCTGTACTGCTCAGTGGTTAAGCCAAACCCATCTATCAGTGCACTCTTCAGGACCTCATAATCATCAGCATCCTCCTCTCTAACAGTGAGGAGCTTGTCTCTTCCTTTATCTGAAAAGGAGAGCCACAAGATTGCTGCCCACTGCTTTTGGGGGACCTGCTGTACTCTACAGGCCCTCTCCATAGCAGTTATCCACTTGTGGATATCATCCCCACTCTGGTAGGGAGGAACAACCTTGCTCAGGTTCCTATGGTCAGGAATATATTCTCTGCCTCTAGGGACACTGTTGCTGCCACCAGGGGGTTCTAACCCCTCTTTTCTAGAAGCTCTCTGGATCTCCAGGGCTTCCTATCCAGTGCCAACTGCTTGGTTCTGAGGGCCACTCTGGCTTCCTCATACTGGAGCAGTTTGCACCTTCTCTCAGAGGAGGTCTCTCTTAAGGAAAAGTATGAGCTCCTCTGCTGGACAAATTCTCTGCCAGAGTGATAAGAGTGGTCAGATTCCCTGGAAGGGGATCTGTGCCTCTCCTCCTCTCTGTCAGTTCCCTTAGGGAGAATTCCTCTGTCCTTTTCAGGCCCCTTGGAGCCTGGCCCTTCAATCACAGAGTCTTGGTCATTCTGATTTTCATCATCTGACCCAGATACTATGACTGACCCACCCACTGATTCAAACCCTTTAGCTCCTAGAGCCAATCTAAGGTCATCTGCTGTCAGCAGATCTATCAGGTGCAGGGTTGAGGGACTCTGTCCTATCCTCAGGTGTCTGTCAACACACATGGCTCTCAAGTCAGAGAAAGCCATGTCCTTATACTGAGGCTGAGTGGATCCACTGGGTCCACCCTTCAAGGACATTCTAGTGTTGTGCAGTGTTGTACTACCTACACTAGTTTGTGGCCTACTGATCCTAGCTTGAGCTGTGGAAAGGGTGTGCTATCCCTTGGAACACAGCTCTAAGTTCAGTAGAACTTATTGATACTAAGCTTGACTTTATATGTACCTTGAGTACCTATAATGGTTTTCAGTTAGTAATTCAAATAGAGATTTTCTGGTAAAACAATGGCAAGCTGGAATCCCACACGCTGCCCACCAATGTGAGAAGTTGGCCTGGTATATGCTGTTCACTAATTAAAGTGGACACCTTGCACCAGGGCAAATCGACTCTTATGGTAGATAGGTTTAAGACAACCTTTTAAAGAAAGCTATCCTAGTGGTAGCTGTGGAGAGCAGCCTTCAGGCTAAGTCTCGGAGGAATGTAAAGCAGCTTGTTTTACCATATAATCTCTTGAATCACCAAATGAAAAGACACCACACAGGTATATATATCAAATATATATGTATTTATTTCTAAATAACTCTCTACTAATCTCTTTATGAGATTAGAAGACAAACATATGCACAAATCAACGTTTCACAATAAGTTAAGCACAAAATATGGCTGGGGCCCTAGGGGCGTACCAGACCATATACTAAGTAAGAGACTTAGAAACAACGACTTGCAAGGAGACAAGGCCTAGGGCCTTCAGAAGTGCTGGGGCCTCACGAAACCACCCAAGGCAGGTAAGTAAAGGACCCACGGGGGACGCGTGCAGTGTGGATACACAGGCGCGAATCGCCGTTAACTTCAATGGGGCAAGTCGCGGTTGGAAATAAAGAGTTTTAGGATACTTCGGGAGAACCTACAAGCAAGTCACTTACAGGGTAAGTAGTTCTAGGGCCCACACCCACAGGAGCACCGTAGTGCTGGAGTTACCTCACCCAGGGAAGCCGGGTGCACAGGTGTCCTTTGGTGTCGGGTCGCGGCGTCGTTTTCAATGGCGAACAAAGAAGACTTGCTGCTTGCGGGAGCTGAAGAAGTGTCCGGTGGAATCCAAGCCTGGATTCTGAAGAAGGATGACCTGAAAGCAGAGGGGACAGTGTTCAAAGTCACTTGGCAGTGACCCGGGGCAAGGAAGATGGATGCCCACCGTCGTCGGTCGCTTCAGGTCGGTTGCAGGTGCCTTGACTCTTCAGCCACGTGGTCCAGGAGGCGTCGACGACGACCAGGAGCTGGATTCGGTGTGTCCCTCGACGTCTGCAGCTGACTGCGGTGTCGGCAACTCGATCGGAGCCAACAAGCCTTGGCAGCCGCAAGTCTCGGGGAGATGAAGAAAAGTCGATGGCGCAGACCAGCAAGGTCTGTGGAACTCACCCAGCGAGGGTAAGTCAGGGCAGGCCTGGAGCAACCAGGGAGCCCTTTGGTTTCTTTAGGAAGTCTTCTGGGGACCCACAAGCCAGCGGGCAAGGGATCGCGAAGACACCTCGGGCGGAATCACTCAACAGGGGCCCACGGTCACTCGGGACGGTGTAGGCCTCTGATCTTCGGAGGGATTCCTGCTGGAGGTCGGGACCACACGTGGTCCAAAGCACAAGTTCGTAGAACGTTGTGAAGGGGTTGCACTCGACAATAGTGCACGGTACCCAGGGGTCGCGGTTCCTCGTTACTCGTGGGGTCCACTTGCCTCAGCTTCGCTGGGGACTCACGATGGCCTGGGAGAGGTCAGGAAATCCACTTCTTGGGCTGCAGGGACTTCGGACTCCGGCGGGAGCGGCGTAGTTTGCGACCGTCGTTGTCGTTTTTGGTGCCTGCCAAGCAGGGGAGTCACTCCTTGACTCCAAGGAGATTCTTCTGTCTTCCAAAGGTAGTGGAACGTCGAAGGGCCAGGATTCTTCTGTAGAGTGTCGTCCAGGGGTTATCTGCTTTGCAATGGCAAGGTTCCCCCTCTTATACTAAAAAGAGGGGATGGACTAGCTCTATGACCCCACCTATGGGAGGGTCAAGGGAGGGGGTGGCTACACCCACTTCCCTTTGTCCAGTTTCGCGCCAGAGCAGGGGCAGGTAGCCCCTGAGCTGGTTTGAACTGGCATATGCACAGAGGAGCCTTCTGCTCCCCCAGTGCAGGACTTCAAAGCACTCTAAGAGTGCACCCACCCAGCCCCAATACACTAAACCCTGTCTGGGAGGTGGTTACACCTCCCTGTGACAGGATGCCTATTGTTGGGCTTCCTCCACTGTGAGTTTCGGTCATCAGCAGGAGGGCAGCCCAGTGTCTGTGACTGGTGGCATCCATTTTGTGATGCCAGGGCTCTTTAGGATTCTACCGCGTTTCCACAGCAGGTACATGTCTTCTCCCTCTAGAAGGGTGGAATGCTACCCCCGCCGCCAAGATTGGCGGGGGGGTAGTATTCCAAGATGTTTGACACCAAACACGACATGTTTTGATGCAGCCATTCCAAAGTTAGCATTTACCGCGAGGATATAATGCACTTAAGAGTATATGGTTTAACCGCATCCACAAACAGCACCAGAGAATGGACTCTGAGAACTGCAGAGGGGCCCTGCTCATGCAGAGGCACCCCCTCACATAGAAGCCAAGCACCCTGCCCTCAGGATTGATAGGGCCTGCCTTAGGGGTGACTGATAGGTTTATATGTGTGTGCAGGAGAGATATAGGAAACCTATATCTCAGTGAGGAGTGCTAGCACCACCTCACCCAGGCTGCAGTAGCAGGCCTGTGGTGTCAGATTTAGACTGCTTCCCAGGGGTGGCATAACATATGCTGCAGCCCCTGGGAGGCCTGTGAAGTACCTATGCCCTTGGCACCTAAGGTACCATATACTAGGGACTCATAAGGCACCACAGTATCCAATCACTAGTGCACCTAGAGTGCACTCCATGTCGTTTAGAGAGAGCAGATAGACTGGGGCCCTGAATAGCAGGGTCCCAGTCCAACTAAGTCATAAACCAGCAAAACACCATTAAAAAAAGTGGGGGCAACCATATAGTCAGATTCCACCTTCCTACACAGTGTAAGCTGGAAGATCAAGAGAATCGACACATGAGAAATAATTTAAGAGTTGTTGGGGTTCCCGAGGGAAAGGAAGGGCAAGACACAAGAACATTTTTAGTTGATCTATTTCAGAGGGCCTATTTGGAGCTTCAGGGATGTGACTGGTCACATGAGATACAGAGGGCTCACCGCTTTCCAGCGATCCTAAAGCAAGCTAATCAGGACCCAGCAAGCCAGAGAGCAAAATTGTTTTTCTTCTGTAATTTCTTCGTGCACCATGCAGTTTTCGAGAAAGCACTTCCTGATGCAAAACGCACAATGGATGACTGCTCTTTTTTTGTTCAGCCTGATTTCTGCCACACAACAGCAGAACGGCGGTGGTGCCTTAGACAGTTAATTAAACCCTTCTAGGATAAAGGGGCACAGACTTTCTTGATCAACCCAGCAAAGCTCAAAATTATTTGGAATAGTAGGACCTTGGTATTTACATATGAGATAAAAGCCAAAGCGTGTTTGGAGACCATGATTCCGTAAATTGCCCTTTTCAGGGCACTTAGTTGACTTGGTTTGAGGGTGCTATGGCAGAAAACTGAGTTGAACTGAACACAAGAAACATTGTGTGGGTTCTTTTGTTAATACAAGTAATAAGGGTGGTGACAGCAGTGTGCTGTTGGTATTGTTATGGCTTATTGAATGCTTAGGGTGATTAAAGGTAGCAGTAGTCTTTCAGTCAGGTGATATACATTAGAGATTTATTTATTTATTTTTATTTATTTATTAAACTTATAAGGCGCAGCAGCTACCCAAAAAGGGTTTCCCGGCGCCGAGACGGAACAAAAGAACACAAGGCGGCAAAGTTGATTACTGGTTGAAGAGCCAAGTCTTCAAAGATTTCCGAAATTGGGTGTATACTGTTTCGTTTCGGATAGCTTTGGAAGTGAGTTCCATAGCAAGGGACCGAGGTAGGAGAAAGACCTTCCTCCCATCCGGGATAGCTTTATTCTAGGCATCGAAAAATTCCCTTGAGTGGATGAACGGAGGCATCGGGAGGGCACATAGGGGTTGACCAAGGCTTGGAGATATTTGGGGGCAACACCTGTTTTGATTTTGAACATATAGCTCAGGGCTTTGAACTTAATGCGGTTCTCCACCCTGAGCCAGTGCAGATCTCTCAAATGGCCTGAGACTGAGGTCATCCTGGGTACCTTACAAAGTAGTCTAGCGGCAGAGTTTTGGACCAGCTGAAGCCTGTGCGTCACTGCCTTGTTGGATCCAAGGTAGAGGGCATTGCAGTAGTCCAGTCTCGAGGTGATGAGGGCCTGGACTACTGTTTTCTGCGTGGGCTCTGGCAGCATCCAGATGATCTTTCTTAACCGCTTCAAGATGGTAAAGCAGGTGGCTGCTACCTTGACTGTCTGATGGTGCATTGAAAGTTGGTCGTCAATGATAACACCAAGGTTGCAGACTTTGCTGGAGGGTCGGGGAAGAGCACCCATCGCACTAGGCCAGTGTTGTGGGCCCCATAGATCTTTGTTTTAGCCCAGAACCAATACCTCTGTTTTCTCTCCGTTTAATTTAAGATAATTGGTCTGCATCCAGGATGCAATATTTCCCAGGCCAAGCTGAAGATGGGATGGCCCTGCTGCTTTGTTCGTGGAGAGAGAAAAAATGATTTGTGAGTCGTCAGCATAGGAGAACAGGGACAGTCCTGCTTTGTCTGCGACATTGGCTAGGGGTCTAACATATAAGTTGAAGAGTAGGGGGCTGAGGATAGAACCCTGAGGCACCCCGTGGGGGAGAGGATGAATGTCAGAGCTGGTCGAGGAGGAAAAGATTTGGAAAGTACGGTTAGAAAGAAAAGAGATGAGCCAGCTGAGGGCAGAGCCTCTAATGCCCATAGAGCAAAGCGTTTTTACTAGTGTGGTGTGGCATACCGTATCAAATGCCACGCTGAGGTCAAGCAGGATGAGGGCGACCGTGTCGCCAGCATCCAGATGATGGTGTAACTTTTCCGTTATTCCTAGTAAGGTGGTCTCGGTAGTGAAACCGGCTCTAAAACCGGATTGGGAATGGTGGAGAAGCTTTTAGTCTTCAACAAATTTAGTGAGTTGTGAATGTATGTGTTTTTCCAGAATTTTGGAAAAGGCCGGCAGCAAAGAGATAGGTCGATAATTGGAAGATAAGTCTGGGTCAGCGTTGGCCTTTTTAAGGAGAGGAACCACCATGGCATGCTTCCAGTCATGTTGGACCGTGGCTTCTTCTAAGGAGGCATTTAGAAGGTCCATGATGGCAAGTAGAGGTGGTGACTCTAGCTGCTTGAGTACTGAGATAGGCAAAGGGTCCTTAGGTGATCCTGATTTAATACTTTCAAGGATCTTTTTAAAAAAAGTTGAAGTAAGAGGGGACCAAGTGCCCAGGTTGTAAGGGGGGGTATGTTGTAACGTAACCTGGTCAGAACAGGCAGAGTCCATTTTGAGTGGTGTGGAAGCAGATTGGAAGGCATTCTCAGATTGCGAGGAAGGGGAAATGTCACGCCCAGAGCACGCTATGGCAGAGTGAATTTTCTCGACTTTCTGGACGAAGAAAGAAGCCAGTTCCTCGCATTTGCGTTTATTTAGTGGAGGGGCTGGCTAGAGTGGCAGAGCCAGCCAACTCCTTCACTGTATTAAATAGTGTCTTGGAGCAATTCAATGCAGCAGTAATGGTGGTTGACGCAAATTCGGCACGGGCTAGTTTGCAGAGATTATGGTAAGCTTTTTTGCCAAATTGTAGGTTGCTTTTGATTCAAGGGCATAGTTTCTACGCCATCTGCGTTCCAGTGCTTTGCATTTAGATTTTTCGGCTTTCAGAGTGTCAGTATACCACGGCGCAGGCGGGTGGTGGTTATTGGTCTTTTTTTGGGAGAGAGGGAGACAAGTATCTATGGCATCAAGAAGCCATTTTTGAACAGAGTCAGAGAGCATAGATACCCTTTGTTGAGAAATGGGTGTGGTAGTGCATAGGATGTTATTCAGGGCAGTTATGTCCAATTTTTTCCAGTCTCTTGTTAATGACTTTAAAACAGGAAGGGTGATGGCAGCGTTGTCCGTGGGTGTCAGACTAAACCTGATGATGAAATGGTCCGACCAGCAGATAGGGAGCGCTGAGGGGCAGTGGATGCAAGGTAAGTTGGAGAAAATGGGGTCCAGAAGATGGCCAGCTTTATGTGTGGGGCCTGAATTGTGCAAAAGAATGTTCATAGCTGACAGGTCGGAGATGAAGTTAGTGCTGCTTTTGCACGTAGGATCATCCAGATGAATATTTAGGTCAGAGATTAAAAAAATGTGTATGGGTTAAAGTTAAGGTTTTGAGTCCTCTGTGGGGATGGACAGGGGTGGCTCACTCATCTTAATGGACCATGTTTGGTGTGGCTGCTTCACATGGGTGAGGAGAGGAGCTGGGGGGGCTGGGTGCTGATGGGGCAGGGGTTAGTTTGGGGATGAGGAAGGGTCAATTGGGGGAAAAGGGAAGGAAAAAACATTAAAAAGAGTATAATTATAATCATGTGTGGTATAAGGGTGAATCAAGCTTGGAAGATCAGGATCAATGCCCTCAGGCTGGTCTGTCAGAATGAGCTGTACTTGAATTTTTATGCACAGGGATAAACTGAGTATTTGTACAGTAAGTGTTTGCGGGCTGAATGACAGGAATAAGAGGCAAAAAGTGGTAGAAATACTCAGAGTTAGGGGTCCAGATAAAATTTGTGAACAGGAGACTCATATGCCCTAGGCAAAGAGGAATCTAATCCAGATTATGGGATACTCCCTGGCAGCGAGCACCTCACAAAGTGTTAGTATTAGGGAGGTGGCGATATTAATGAAGAGACATTTGATCATTCCCAAACGGAAGTTAGTGGATAAACATAACTTGTGGGCAATTGTCGAGTGCCAGGTGGCGGAGTCTAGATTCACTGTATGCTCGATCTACGGCTCGAATTTGGATGAGGACAGAATATGGGAGGATCTGACGGTAGAGCTAGATGGGTGGCCAATGTCAGTGTTTGTCTGCGGGGATTTTAATATCAATCTGGGAGTGGGCATGTTGGATTAAAGAACAGTTAGATAACTGGGGAGGAAGTCGCAGGTATTGAGAGCATTAATTCAAACTAAGAAAAGCCACAGGTTAGTTGATATTTGGGAAAGAAAGAATCCTTCTGACCCTCGTTATACATTTTTTCATTTCCTCATCAGAAATGAGTTCGCTTGGTCTATTTTTTAGTGTCTGTGTGGTTGGTGGGCAATGCAGTTGTTAGAAGGCTACCAAAAGTATTTTCTGATCACAGCCCTTTAATGTTGGAAATTTCGGGACTAGGAATGGTTAAATGCAATGGTAAATGGACATTTGACAGAAAGCTGCTCCTAGATGCGAATTATGTAGAGTTATGAGAAAGTGGATAAGGGAGTTTATGAATGATGACAGGAGTAGTGCCTCTACAGGTGTGGTATGGGACTCATTGAAAGCTGCTGGGAGAGGTGAGACAATTAGTTTTGTTTTGCATTCCCGCAGGCCGCAAGAGAAAGAATTCATGGAACTAACCACTGAGTTGGCATGCCTAGAAATGCAGCATATGGGCTTGATTAAGGCAGGGTAAGATGGGCATGAGGTTCAGTAGGCAATTGCTATAAAGAGGGCTATGATTAATAGCTATTATTCAAGCATTCTTGCTAAGGAATTTCTGGCTTATAAATCAGAAGCATACGGGTATAGTGAGTTGATTGGGAAGATGTTGGGATAAGGATTACTACACTGAATGTTATTGCTAAGATCTTTGAAGAATACTATACTAAGCTGTATACTGAAGACAGACAGCCCTTGGAAGGGCAGCTAGATGATTTCCTGGAGATGGGGGAGAGCGTTGATTTAGAAGAGGGGGAAGCAGAGACATGAGACTCCGCTATTACTATGGAGGATGTAGAGGAAGCCTTAAAGGCATTAGCCCCAGATAAAGTGGCAGGCTCAGATTAAAACCTGTTAGAATTTTATAAAACTTTAGTTTTCAGTTCTTGCAAAAGATCTGCCAGACGTCATCAGAGAGATTCAACAAGAAGGGGTTCCACCTGCCTCCTGGCGAGGGACTAATATTATTGTTTTTAGGAAGAAAGGAAAACCCCCAGAGAAACTGAGGTCATACAGACCAATATGTCTGGTTAAGGCAGATTCTAAGGTATATTCTAAGATCTTAGTGAGGCACCTGGAAAAGGTTATTGGACGTTTAGTCTCACCTTGGCAGCATGGTTTCATTCCAGGTCAGGGCTTTACTGATTACGTGACACGTGCTACTGCCTTATTTGATATTGCTGCAACCACAGGTGCCCCCTTGGCCATGATGCTTCTTGATGCTGAGAAGGAGTTTGATTGAGTGGCCCGGGGTTATCTCTGGAGGGTTCTGGAGAAAAAGGAATTTAGGTCTGGCATGGTGAAAGCTTTGAAGGCTTCATACTATTGCCCCATGCTCAACTTCAAATTATGAGCCAAGAATCATCAAGAATACAGATTTTGTGGGGTACACGACAGAAATGTCCTTGCTCCCTGATACTGTTTGCATTGTATAGTGATACCTTAATAAGACACATAGGGCCATATGTAGGTAATTTCTATTTACCGATTCCTAAATACCGAATTTTACCGATTCGGTATTTAAGAATCGGTAAATAGAATGTAGGTAAACATTCGGTAAATTTTACCGATTCGGTAATATTCGTTATTACCGAATCGGTAATAAGGAATACCTTCCCATTCATTCCTATGGGCCTGGAGGCCCATAGGAATGAATGGGAAGCCATTCACTATTACCGATTCGGTAAATACCGAATCAGTAATAGGGGAGCATATTCAAGGGTGGCAGGGTGTCAAATTGACACCCTGTTGCACCCCTGAATCATGCATGTGTGCACATGTGGCGCACATACATGCCCTAAGGGCATGTATGTCTGCCACATGGCACTTTAAAAAGCACAAAATTGCTTTTAAAAGGTATTCGGTATTTACCACCAACTTGTAGTTGGTGGTAAATAACGAATCCTTAAACCAAAAATGCACTCACTTGAGTGTTCTCTACATAGGATTTAAGGAATCGGTAATTTACCGATTCCTTAAAATAACAAATTGGTAAATTACCGACTCCTTAAATCCGGCCTCCTACATCGCAAAGGGCTAAATACCGGTCAGTAACGGGAAATTTACCGATTTTCGGCCGTTACCGACCGGTATTAGCCCACCTACATATGGCCCATAGTAAATAATCAAAGTATTCAATCAGTCAGAGTAAATGGATACGAAACTAAAATATTAGCCTATGCGGATGACATTGCGCTTTTAACACCGGAACCTCAGGCAGCTCTTTTGGAGGTGGAATCATTGGCGGAGGAGTTTGGAGTAATTTCAGGCAATTATATAAATAGGGGGGAAACTCAGCCGATTAGCACCCGTAAAATTGACATAGTAGATGACTGTAGGGTAGATAACGCCATATACTTGGAAGGCAAGATTACGGCACCAGTGAACTCTGCTTACAGATTGAATGTAGAGCCGTTGCTCGCAGCGGCGGCCGGCACAGGTGAATGCGGTGGGGGAGGTGGCAGTGTGGTGGGGGCATGGCAGGGGTGGGGCAGGGTGGGTGGGGATAAGTTGACAGAAGATGGAATATGTATAATTAAATAAATAAATAATACATATTCTGTCACCTGGCGGCTTCCCCCCCTGCTGCGCCCTGCCCTACCGCCACACGGCGCTTACCTGAGCTAGCCACCGCTGGTTGCTCAGAAAGATCAGCCAGGATTTAAGGAGAAAAGATAGGTTACATTTGACTTCGGTTGGCAGATGTAATGTTTTAAGAATGATGGTCTTGCCTAAGAGTTTATACTTGTTTAGAACTATCCCTTTGGAGCTTGAAGGGCAGTCGATCACAAAGTAGGAAGCAATGTGTTCTCTTTTTCGGGCAATATTCACGGGCCAGATGAACACTGTAATACATGGTTCTCCCAAAAGAGTGGGGAGGGTGGGCTGTGCCTAGTTTTAGGTTATACTAATAGGCCGTGCTAATGCAGCAAACGGGAAATGTATTCACCACCAAGGATCAGGGTAGCCCACACCGAGGCGACCCACCAAGTATATAAGAGCTGGGGGAAGCAGCAGCCGGGTGCCTTTTTAAACAGATTGAGCCCAGTTACTATAAAAAGGTGAAATGCAAGTTTATTGGGGCAGTGAGCAAGATTTGGCACAAGATTAAAAGGACTTTCAAAAATAACCAAATATAATCGCTACACCGTATTGTGACATTTCCTATTATTTCCAATAGTTTTCACGATGGGATCTGCAGGAGCAGGGAGAAGGCAGGAATAGCCAGGATGGGCAATCTGTGTGCTCGAGGCAATCTGTGCTCTTTTTCAGATTTGCAGCAGGACTTTGAGTGGGAAAATTGATTTTTTATCAAGTTTTTTCAGATTAGAGATTGTCTGTTGAAGCTGCCAGGTGATCAATTGTCACTGGAAAAATACCTTTTATCAATTTGCTATTATGCCCCGCTGATAAGATTGGCCAGATTCATACACTCTTGAACAACCTGGCAGAGGATGATTTAGAACACAAGGGGAAAAGTGGGCAGCGAAATTGGGAATTCAGGATTTTGATCTTCAGAAAGTACTGTTGACTGCAAGTCTGATAGCTCAGCATTATAAAACAATTTTTAGGCTATAGTACACATGAGCTAAGCTGTTCAGTTGGGGTTGAAGGGCAGATGGTAATTGCTTCGGTGTGGGAGTGGTCCTGCCGATCTGGGACATATGTTCTCTGATTGTGCTAAGCTGATGCCACTAAGAGAGGGGATCGAGGAATTGGTGTAAGATGTTTAAAAAGAAGGTTCATCTAAGTTTATTGTTTATGATATGTGGGATTGACTCTTCTCTTATGGGAGATGCGGGACAGCTATATTTTATGTTTATATCTGTGGTGGTAGCACGTCTTTTAATAGCAACTGCCTGGAAGGATTCTAAGCCACCTACTATACAACAATGTTTTTCCCATTTAATTAGCATGTATACTATGGAGAAAGCATTATATAATTGCAAGGGGAGAAAATCTAGAAATTGGGGTCTCAGATTTGGTCCCCTCTGACGGACTGGATTGCTAAGAACTATGGTTGTAGCGGTTGGTTATCTTTTGAGGTATTAAGTTAGTTCGAGCGCAAGCTGCTAAAAACATTAATGGATTAGCTACTCTCTCTTAGCGCTTAGAGACCTGCCGGTGATTATACGCTCTACAAATCCCAATTAACATTAACATTAATGCAACTGTTAATTTCTACAACAAAGAGGTGTACAGAGATTAAAAAAGGTGCATGGAAGGTATTAATTATTCATTGTTGGTTTGATTAGGATTTACTGTGGGGCCTGGTGGCAAAAGGCTGAATGAAATACTGGACATCTCGTTTTCTTGTGAAACTATGCATGATTTTTGGTTATGCTCTCAATAAAAATATTTTTTATATATTAAATCTGGTTCCAAACATTATTAGCTTACCACATCCTCAAATCCTCAAAGGAGGTGGTAAGGCATTCATAAATGGGAAGGGTTTCCCAGGGAACCCCTTTCCCTTTGTGAATGTGAACATGTCCTACTCATAAAAAAGGTTTGTGTATTTTTGTTTTTTATTGCATCCAGCTTTCCCTTAAGGAAAGCTGGCTGCATTAAAAAAAAGGACTGCTTTAATTAAAAGCAATCACCTTCATGGTGGCCTGCTGACCCCAGCAGGCCACCATGCCTGTGAATGTCGCCAATCGTAGTGGGGCACAATATATGACCTACTTCATGCATATTGATGAGGTAGGTCAAATTGCGAGCCACTGTGATTTTGTATTTTGAGAACTGACCTATTAGCACATAGGTTGGGTCACAAAATACAATTGCATTCGGTATAAGTCGGTGTGCTTTTTCCGTATCGATTTTTGTACATTCCTGTGAAGGAATCGCAAATTGGGAATCGTTCAATGTTGTAATTTACGAATTCTTAACAAGAATCTTTGGACATGAGGTGAAGGAAGTGGCCCTCTAGGCCACTCGGGTTTTCTCACAACCACCTGCTATGCCTTCCCAAGAATGAAGAGTTGGTCAGACAGTAGAGAATGCAAACTTACATTAGTAATGCTCTGCAGAGGAGTCCATCATGACCTGCACCCTAAGATGTCTGCCGAGGGACTGACTCCCCAACAGTCTACAGTGAGTAATCATTCTTCCCCAGGAGCCTCCAACCCCGCCCAATCAATCAATCAATAAATCATGTCACTTATAAAGCGCACTACATACCTTCGAGGGTCTCAAGGCACTGGGGGAAGAAGGGGGTGGTGCTGCTACTGATCGAAGAGCCAGGTCTTGAGGAGTCTTCTGAAGGCCAGTAGGTCTTGGGTCTGTCGGAGGTTGGTGGGGAGGGTGTTCCAGGTCTTGGCGGCGAGGTGGGAGAAGGATCTGCCGCCGGCGGTCGTTTTCCGGATGCGGGGGACTGTGGCGAGGGCGAAGGCTGGTCGAGCGGAGCTGGCGGGTGGGGTGTAGAAGCTGAGTCGTCTGTTGAGGTAGGCTGGTCCGGAGTTGTGGAGTGCTTTGTGTGCGTGGGTGAGGAGCTTGAAGGTTATCCTCTTGTTGACAGGGAGCCAGTGCAGGTCTCTCAGGTGGGGTGTGATGTGGCTGCGTCGGGGGATGTCGAGGATAAGACGTGCAGAG
The DNA here is from genome assembly GCA_963921515.1 of Calotriton arnoldi. Taxonomy (NCBI): domain Eukaryota; kingdom Metazoa; phylum Chordata; class Amphibia; order Caudata; family Salamandridae; genus Calotriton; species Calotriton arnoldi. Next base: position 740,748 of record CAWUFW010008550.1, read on the forward strand.
GCGTTCTGGATGCGTTGCAGCCGTCTCCAGGAGCTTAGCCGTCGTTCCTGCGTAGAGGGCGTTTCCGTAGTCCAGCCTGCTGGTGACGAGGGCCTGGGTGACTGTTTTTCTTGTTTCGGTGGGGATCCACTTGAAGATCCTGCGGAGCATTCGGAGGATGTTGAAGCAGGATGAGGAAACGGCGTTGACCTGCTTAGTCATGGAGAGGGTGGGGTCGAGGATGACCCCTAGGTTGCGTACGTGGTCGGTGGGTGGCGGTGCTGTTCCCAGTGATGTTGGCCACCAGGAGTCGTCCCAGGCTGAAGGGTTGGAACCAAGGATGAGGACCTCCGTCTTGTCTGAGTTCAGCTTCAGGCGGCTGGTCCTCATCCATTCGGCGACGGCCTTCATTCCTTCGTGGAGGTGGGCTTTGGCGGTGTGAGGGTCTTTGGTGAGGGAGAGGATCAGCTGGATGTCGTCGGCGTAGGAGATGATGTTGAGGTTGTGCTGTCGGGCGACGTGGGTGAGGGGTGCCATGTAGATGTTGAACAGCGTTGGGCTGAGGGAGGAGCCTTGGGGTACGCCGCAGATGATCTTGGTGGCCTTGGATCGGAAGGGGGCGAGGCGGACGCTTTGTATTCTGCCGGAAAGGAAGGATGTGGTCCAGTCCAGGGCCTTCTCTTGGATCCCAGCGTTGTGAAGGCGTGTTCGTAGTGTGTGGTGGCAGACCATGTCGAAGGCGGCTGATAGGTCCAGGAGGATGAGGGCTGCTGTTTCTCCGTTGTCTAGCAGGGTCCTGATGTCATCGGTGGCGGCGATGAGGGCGGTTTCGGTGCTGTGGTTGCTGCGGAAGCCGGACTGGGAAGGGTCCAGGATGTTGTTCTCCTCGAGGTAGCGGGTCAGTTGTTTGTTGACGATTTTCTCGGTGACCTTCGCGGGGAACGGGAGCAGAGAGATGGGTCGGAAGTTCTTGAGGTCCTTGGGGTCTGCCTTGGGTTTCTTGAGTAAGGCGGTGATCTCGGCGTGCTTCCAGCTTTCCGGGAAGGTTGCTGTCTCGAAGGAGATGTTGATTATTTTCCGGAGATGGGGCGCGATGGCTGTACTGGCTTTGTTGAAGATGTGGTGAGGGCACGGGTCTAGCGGTGAACCGGAGTGGATGGTGTTCATGATCTCGCTGGTGTCCTCGTCGTTGATGTTGGTCCAGGAGAGCAGGCGGTTGGTGGTTGTGGGGGCAGTGGTCTCGGTGGTTGCCGGGGCGGTCGTGGTGTTGAAGCTGTCGTGGATGTCGGCGATTTTGCGGTGGAAGGAGGTGGCCAGTGAGTCGCACAGGTCTTGCGATGGCTGGATGTCGTTGGTGTTGGAGCTGGGGTTGGAGAGTTCCTTCACGATGTTGAAGAGCTCTTTGCTGTTGTGTGCGTTGTTGTCTAGGCGGTCTTTGAGTGAGGCCCTTTTGGCGGATCTGATGAGGTGATGGTGATTGCGGGTGGCGCTCTTGTGGGCGGCGTAGCTGTCCGCTGTCCGTTCGTGGAGCCAGATCTTCTCCAGTTTTCGGCATGTTCGTTTGGAGGCCTGGAGGTCTTCGGTGAACCAGGTGGCTTTCTTGCTGGTGTGGCTGTTGGGCGGATTCTTGAGCGGGGCGAGGGTGTTGGCGCAGTCGTCGATCCACTGTCTGAGGTTGCGGGCGGCGGTGTCGGGGTCGGAGGGTTCGGCGGGTGGGCTCAGGGCGAGGGTTGTGGTTAGCTGGTCTTCCGTGACTCTGCTCCAGCAGCCCACCATGGAAAACTACCGGCCTGGGCCGAACATGAACAAAGGAGGCACAGGGAGATGAGCTACCACCTGCCAGATGGGTACATGTTATCAGAGACCCAAGGCCACTGTGCTGGGTCTCAGCGTCTAACGTGGGAGCAGAACTACACACTTAGATAGGTATGTGAGAGCAGAATGGCCTCCTCATTAGCAAGTCGGGAAACAGCCTTGGACAGAAAGAAAAATAATAACGAAATACAGTGTTCTGCTGAGGCAAGCAATACGAGCAAGGAGGCCTAACACAGGCACAGTCTAAGCAGCCTAATAAGGATTACGAAATGCAAAATGGAGTCACACTCGCTAACTGAAGACTGCACATTACGGGGATAACTCAGTGGGTTGCATAACATGAATACAACTGGCATCTATTTAGCCAAACATTGCTAACCTAATATAACGTGAACGGAGTGCGTTGCAGGGATGGGAATTTGAAACCTAACAGACCCTCCTTTTAGCATGGGTAGCTAAATGCTTTATTCGCTATCCGGTAGGGTCTTTACAATTCTACGGGAGAGGAAGGAATTACATAGTCACTCAGGTAACAAGGGAAAAACAAGCAACACATGAGCATTGAAATCATGTAATACTCAAAGATGCCCTCATCTATGAGCATCAGATCCTGAATTTCCTGCATCATCATAACATAAATGTTGTTATCACTTCTTGGCAATGTAGGGGTAGGGGTAAGTTTACTCATACAATAGGTGCAACAGGCTGGAAGGCAATTAATGCATAAGCAACAGGTAAAGATAACTCCTGCGATGGCTATTAGGACGAGTAATATCTTCCAACCCCATGTCACCAGACCCCAGAGCCACCCTGTGAGGGACCATGAACCATTATCCTGATGGATATCCGAAGCAAGTCTGTGTAATTTCTGTATTGCGGAATACACAGTAGGGGCTCTATCAGGGATGTACACACAGCAGCTGCTGCCGATGACGCAACAGGCTCCACCCCTATCAGCCAGAATGACGTCTAAAACCATCCGATTTTGAAGAGAAACGAGCCTCGTAGCCTGAAGCTCGACTGTAATATTAGTCAGTATACCGGCAGTAGTATTAATAACTCCCTCGACTACTTAGCAAGGTGACGAATATTACGGCTATTGAACATAGGACCCCAGAACGGCTAAATCAGTAAATTTCTGCAAGGATGTATTTGTCTGATCAATATTGTCTGGATTGACAACTCTCTTAACTCAGGGTGCTGGGGAACTCCTACGCTGCAAGCGATGAGTTTTGTGGTAGTTGGGAGGGGCTATATAGACTGGGGGAAGGAGGTAAGAAAGGTAGCACCGCCCTGACCATCCTCAGGGAGCCACACATAGGCACGAGTACCACAAACAAAATAAACATTAGATGGTGGGATCAAGGGCGGACTTTTGGGCATTCTCAATATGGAAGTAGTGTTGCATCTACTGACCCCCACTGTTATGTCTCCCGCCCCTTGGACACAAAAAGGGGCCAATACGTCTACCACCGCCAGGGGTATGGGCTTACTTCGGTGACATTGCGGACTTGGAAGGACTGGTAGTAGTCAGATATATTGAACTGTGAAAACCTATCTCTATCCATCCCTGTTCTGTTTGCCTTTCTACCTCGATCTGCTGCTCTGAGGCAAGAGCTTAAGAACACTCGATCGAATCGCCCATCTCCAGGGGAAACACCAGGTGGGGACCTATGCTGAGAGTGTACATTCATTGTCCGAGAGTGGGAACTGGTACTTCTGCGTTCCAAGGAGTCTGGTTGAGATAATGAGCGAATCAAGCTAAGTAAGGTAAACCATCCCTCACAGCTATTAACATGAGATAGAGGCAGAGGCAGCAAGTTCTCACTTCGATGCGTGACAGAAGATAGCAAACCACACACCCAACATTCCGTTGTATTATAAACAGCATGCGTTTGATGCAACGTCTGAATAAAAACATTGTCCTTATAGGACTTCCGGTGTTCTTCTTTGTGAGGTGCTAATGTACCAAAAATATGTTCAGGAGGGGCGGGTGTAGTACTTATCCAAGCATGCACAGGATATTTTTCTTCCAGGAAAAACAGCACCCCAATTACAAATATCAAAGAAAGCAAAATTATTACCACAAACACTATTTTAGTCTTGGGGGACCAAGAGGACCAAACAGGACCATCTGGAGTGGGACGCGGAGCCGCAAAGGACTGCTCCTCATCAGGGACAGGACGACCAAAGGGATACATTTGGAAAACTTCAAGGACAACTTATAGGTGTCAAAAGGGAAAGAAAAATTCATGGGCTAGAGCCACTATTGCAACAGAAGTACCAGAGGGCACAAGTCACCCAGCGTCCGTTTAGAGCCTCGCCAGAAGGCTCCTATTGTTCATCAAGGATGGTGCTATGAAGAACTCCCACGGAGGAGCTTCACAATCGCAGCCCTTGCAGCAAAACAAATCCTTCTTCTTTCAGGATAGGGCACCCTCCCTCCTTGGCAAATGCCCTCAACTATCCTGTCCAGTGTCCAAGGCAGTGCACCAGTGTAGTTCATCCTAGTCTAATACAGGCACCTTAGGCACAGCACCTGCGCCCTAAGCTCAAGTCATTCCCTAACTCCTAGACTGTTCGGCTGGTGCACCGTCCTTGTTTCGGGGCCTCAGATTATACTTTGTCACTCCAGGCACTGTTTCATCAACAAAAAGGGGCAGAAACTCAGGATCAGATGGGCATCGAGACTCACATTCTGGTGGGTTAGAGACGGTGTTATCCGGGGCGGCCCTTATCTCTGGTGGGATCGCCTCAGACAGTACTGCATCACTTTCTTCGTCCGTCTGCGCCCACCTCACCCAGGCATCAGAGAAGGGAACGAAGCGTGGTACCTTCTCACACTCCGGATCACCGATGCCTTCGTTGACCCAACGGTCGTTCGGGAGTGGGAGAGGCACCCGTTTCACATGAGATGTATGGATCCAGTTCTTTCTGCCGTCTACCTTTACAGCCGTTCTGGTGGCGAGGAGAACGATGACAGGCCCTTCCACCTCGGCTCCAGGCTGCTTTTTCGTTGGAAGTTCTTAATTATCACATAGTTGGCGGGCTGTATGCAATGCCCGGACCCCTTTCGTACTGGCCGCAATGTGGCTTGTATCTGTTGATGAAGAGAACAAAAATCTTCAGACAATTCATACAGGTAGTCTACAAGCAGGGGGTACTCTATCTTGGAAAAGCGCTTGGGTCTGGGGACGCCCCAAACATTAGCAGGGCATCCGAAGACCACCTCATACTGGACAACCCTGTTCTAGAATGCGCTGTCGCTCTGGTAGACAATAAAGCCAAGGGTAATGCATCTGGCCATCGTGCTTTCTTTGATCTTTGCTAGCTTCAGCTTCAGACCTGCTGATTGGGGGTGATTCGCTGCATGAAACTTCTGCTTAATATGCAAACCTGTGCACACCAATTCAATGACTTTTGCATTGAAGTGACTGCCGTTGTCACTCCAGATCACGCGTGGCAACCCATAGTGCGGGAAGTACTCTTTTAGAAGTGCCTTCGCCGTCGGCATAGCTGTATTCTCTTTAGTGGAGTAGGCCTCAATCCATTTACTGAATGCGCAGATCACTGCTAGCACATACTTTAGGTTATTAACTCGTTCCATTTCGATGAAATCCATCTGGAGAACCTCGAAAGGGAAGGAAGGCGGTGCAAAGTTACCAGCGGGTGTAGGGGTACCTTTCCCAGGGTTATGCTTCAGGCAAATGATGCAATGCTTCACTAGGTGCGGGACTGTCTTAGCGATATTATCATTCTGCCATACTGGGTCCAGCAACTTGCATATTCCTTTGGCACTAATGTGCGTCGGGCCATGGGACATGGTAACAACAGGGAGCACATATGAATTAGGCAGCAACCATCGTTGCTTCCCTGACAAGTCAGTCCAATACCCGTCCTCATCCAAGCGACCTGTTCTCTCCTCCCACATTGCTAATTCATCTAAAGTCGCCTCACCCTGGATTTCCCTGACATTCTCCAATGTGTCCTCGAACATTCCATTTTCTGGGACCCACCTAGCTGGACCTGCCACCAACATCTTTGTCATCTTTGATCGAGCTGTCTCCTTAGCTGTCTGGTCTGCGAAAGCATTTCCCCTCCCAGCATCATTTATAATAGCCTTATGAGCACTACATTTCACTATTGCTAGCTTACTGGGAAGTGTCAGTGTGGACAGCAATCTATGTATCAATGGCCCGTTCTGAATCCGCAGTCCGTTTGAAGTCAAGAACCCTCTCTCCGCCCAGAGGCGCCCAAAATTATGGGCCACCCCAAAGGCGTACTGGCTGTCGGTGTAGATATTAACAGCCAGTCCCTCACTCAATTCACAAGCCCTGAGGAGGGCAACCAACTCTGCAGCTTGGGCCGATTGGTGTGAGATACGGGATGTCTCAACTACAGTGTGTAACGTTGTGATTGCATAGGCTGCAGTGGTGGTGCCATCTGGTAATTTGAAACAAGAGCCATCGACATTTAATTCCCCTTGGGGGTCAGATAAGTGAACGTCAGTCAGGTCTACCCGTCCCTTCGTTTCTTCCTCAGTCTGAAATAAACAATCATGGACATCATTGTCCTTTTCATCCGAAGGGAGGGGTAGTAACGTGGCTGGATTCAGAGTAGCACATCTTTTGATGGTAATGTGCGGAGCAAACAGAGTAATTTCATAGCCAGTTAGACGCGCACTAGTAAGATGTTGCGTCTTTGTCTTATTCAATAGCGTATCCACAGCATGGGGTACTATTACTGTGAGAGCAGTATCAAGGACGAGCCTTGCCGATTGGCTGATAGAAACTGCCACCACCTCGGCAGCTCTCAGACAACTCGGGAGCACTCTGGCGACATTATCAAGCATGGCAGAGGAGTAGGCCCAGGGTCTCTGCTTACCACCAAAACCCTGTGTTAGAACAGAAAGCGCGCAACCGTCCACCTCATGCACGTAGAGCACAAAAGGCTTCTGGTAATCAGGAGTACCAAGCACAGGAGCAGAACAAAGCGCAGTCTTTGATTGCTCAAAAGCTTGCTGGAATGCAGGTGTCTAAGGCAGGGGTTCATGCACATCTTTGGTGGTCAGGTAAAGAAGGGGTTTTGTTAGTAGGGAATAGTTAGGGATCCAGTGCCGACAATACGATGTTATCCCCATAAACGTGCATACCTCGCGTTGGGTTTTAGGGACAGACATGTTAGTAATGGCAGCTATGCGCTCAGGTGTTAGTCTGCGACCCTCCTTCGACAGTAGGTGACCTAAATAGGTGACCTCCTGTCGACAAAATTGGAATTTGGAAAGGGACACCTTGTGTCCATGATGCGCCAGATGCAACAATAATTTAACTGTGGCGTCTTTGCAACCATCCTCATTGTCCGAGGCCACCAGGAGATCATCAACATACTGCAACAGCACATTACCAGGGGGAAGCTCCAAAGAGTCCAATTGAGCTTTCAAGGCTTGGCTATAAATACTAGGACTTTCAGTATAGCCTTGTGGAGCACAGCAGAATCGAAAGCTCCGACCGGCTATTGCGAATCCAAACAGATATCTGCTATCTGAATGGATCGGTATGCTGAAGAAAGCATTTTTCAAGTCAATTACAGAGAAAAACTTTGCTGATGGGGGAATCATTGTTAAGATCGCTGTAATGTCCGGAACCACAGGGTATTGGGGAACTACGATCTTATTACCCTCTTTGAGGACTATCACAAAACGGTAAACGTCAGGGGGGGCATCAGAAGAATACAAGGGTGCCTTTTTAAGAATAGGAAGAATAGGGCTATTACACAAATTCGCCGCAGTCTCTTCAACAACACCAGACTCCATCAAATCCTGTATTATTTGCAATAAGGCCTTTTCTCCTGCCTGGGATTTCTTGTACTGGGGAATACGTGGCAATTTAGCATTGTCTCTAATCTGTATAGATACTGGCGGGATCTGGAGCAACCCCACATCCGTGTCTCCTGTAGCCCATAACGTACGTGGCACATCCCTGAACTCAGCTGGAAGGGGGGCATTCTTCGCAAAGCACTGTTTGGCACGGGCTACCTGCGGTCCAATAGTCATGTAAACACCGTCTGGAGAACAAAAAATTGTCGCATGCAGCCTTTTTAACAAATCGAGTCCCAGCAAATTCTCCCCGCAATTTGACGTCAGTAAAAATGGAGAATCGACCGTAAAGGGGCCAATAGTCAAAGCAAGGGGCTTGGAAATGGGGCTAATGACCGGCACGCCTGAGAAACCCACTGACACATTGTTTTGGCCAGACAGAGCTGCCCCCGGGACCAGTGAACGGGAAACAGAGCTATTCATAGCCCCTGTATCAACTAAAAAAAATTCAGTAGTACCCTGTAAATCAGCAGTGACATAAGGTTCGTGCTGATCTATAGGCACAGGAACTGGTCACTCACCCTGTCCTCTGCTGTCCTAGTTGTGAGACAACCCTGTCACTTCGTCCATGTCATAATCGTCATGACAGCACTGTTGTCCTCAGGGGTCGTCAAAATAATTCCCGCTCTGCCTATTATGTGATGTATCCTCTGACTGCATTCCCCCTCTACCTCCTGTTCCTCCTCTGCATCCTCGAAAACCCCGACCCCTCGGGCCTCACCTTTCTGTAACAACTCCGGACACTCGTTCCGCCAATTTCCCTCCTGCTTGCAGTACGCATATTAATTGAGCCCGAGGGGCGCGTTTGAAGCACCACCCCTGCCAGACCGGGGCGGCCGTTTTGCCGAACCCGAATCTCTACCTCGTCCATTTCCCCTCACAACTTGCTGCATCAATACCCTCATCTTCAAATCCTTTGACTTTTTCTCCACCCTTTCCTTGTCCTTATTCTCTCTATGTTCATAATATTGTGCCATGCTCAATATCACTGACGGGAATGATGTCGCCCAAGTACTTTCCGAAGCCTGCAACCATGTTGCAATCTCGGGAAGCAAGTTAGTGACAAATCTGTTGACAAATAAACGAACACCACCCTCCTGTGACAGGTCCTGTCCACTAAAATCTAAAAACACCCCTTCGAATCTGGTAAAGAAATCCGACACATTCTCATCCTTCTTCTGGCAACATGCAGTCAACTTGTCCCAATCCACTCTCTTTGGCGGGATAAGTGAGTGCATGTATGTGATAATACGCCCTGGCAAAGCGAGGAGCTCCGCTTTCGGCTTGTCGCCGGGTTTATGCTCCTTATCCCAAGCCCTGATCTCATCCCACATTCCCCCCAACTCCAGTGCATGATCCTGCGTATGGACCTGCCTCCATATATCCACCGGTACCAACAGGCCGAAAAACAACTCTATGTCAGCTAGCGTCATTACTGTGGAGGAGGCCGCCTCTGTCAATTCTTTATAATATGCAGAGGGGTTTTTCCGGGGGTCCGGCAGCTGGCTCTTTAAGGAGAGGACCTCACTCCTCTTTCAAGGAGTATAGATCCATTGCTCCTGAAACCGAGCGTCGACCCGTTGTCTAATCACAGCATTGATGGAATCGCGCAGTTCTGGAATTTCAGGGTGGTAAAGGGGATGAACTTCCCTCATGGGATGCTGTGTCCCCATTGTCGGAACCTTCTGGACCAATCTACCTCGGTAACCCACTAGTGTCGTTATATTGCTAAAAACCTCATTGGGAGCCATACCTGCAGCATATACCCTATCCCGTATGTCATACATTATTTGCGGTGCAACACCTTGAAAACACTGTTCCCACAACTGTATCAGCATCGCTGACGTGTTTAAGGGCATGCTGCTGTATAAACGGCTCGTAATCTTTCATCACACTCCACACATCCTCCATGCTATAGATCATGTGCCGAGCCCACTGAGCTGCTTGATTCACCACTATTTTCTTCTCCTCATCACCCACTGCAGAACGCACCAACACTTTATCCATTCGATCTCGCGCTGCTGCCCTGTTCACATCATGCACTCCACGCGATGGAGTTTCGACATTCAACTGTGCCTGGTGTGTCACACTCACGGGGAGGGAGCAGCCGCAGAGACAGGTACCATCATGTAGGGAGACAGGGTGGTAGGGGTAAAGGGGGAGTAGCAGTCGACACAGAACTGATAGACTGGGCAGGGGAGATAACAGCACCCGCCCCGGTGACTGGTGTGAGTAGGAGAGAAGCAAGAGGGGCCGGGGCTGAAGCGGTAGCGCTAGAAACAGGAATGCTAGAAGGGGCAGCACTAGAGGCCAAGGACTGAGAGGTCGGGACTGCCGGGTATATCCGTTCAGGGGTATAAGGAGGAGGAGGACGAGAATCCAATAGCTCTTCGATGAAATCATCACCTTCCTGTTGGGGTTTGTAGAGCGCAGCCGTCATAATAGCCCTCCACATTCAGATTGAAAAGAACTGTTTGACCAAGTGTTAATCACAGCAAGGTAAGCTTGACCAAACTGTGTTTAACTGGTCAGGTTTACTCTGTGGTAACACCATCCCTATTGTCAGCATTGCTTTGTAACTGGTTAATGTTGCCTTTTTGTAAACCCATGTTAAAACGATTGAGCTTTCGATTCTGCGCTATTTGTATTTATCAGTGCTTTATGTTTTGTTTCCATAAGACTGTCACTGGACTCGAGCAACAGGGAACAGGTGCGCTGCCTTGTGTGCACGTTGCTTTCCTTTTACGCTGTTAGACGTGTCTAGCAACGTGCAGAGAAACCCCACCCTTCTGCAGCTATAAAAGACTGCCGCCCCCGCTTACGCATGCTTGTGTTCGTTACCGCTATCCAGCATCTCCACTTACCTGGAATCTCCCGACGACGCTGCAGCGCTCTGGTCTCCTCTTCGACTTCCGGTTTTCTTCCGGCTTTCGTTGCGCTCCTCTGCCTTGGCGATTCATTTCCTGGTCCATCCCCCGACAATCTTCCGGTGCTCATTTCCTGGTCCAGTTTCTTCATCCGACCTGCAACGGAGAAAAAGAAGAAACAGAGTCAACAGACAAGTAAGAACGTTCCGCTTGTGGAGCGCGCTCACATGCATGCATGAAAGACAATTAAAAGTTGTGAAAAAAGGAGATACTTATCTCAAAACTGTTTGGCTGAAGTAAGCCTTCCTGCCACGATCTTCTAATTAAAGACCTAAGACACACAAAAGAGAAAGAACAACGCAAGGGTTACAACAGAGTTACTGAAAGAAGGCTCTGTGACTCAATCATTGCAAAGAACAATTTCGCTCTCTTTGTTTCTTATTTGGGGCATTTGTAAAGCGTCACAAGAAACCTGACGTTATGTAAGTGATCTAAAAAGAGGTGCACATTTATGTAAGGTACAATATGAATGATTTTAAACTGATGTGTTTATATTTGTTATAGAAAAGAGAAAGAGAGAGACAAGCATTTTTAAATCATCTCTTGAATATAAAGGATAAACGCAAAGGTATTGACAGGGCAAAGAATAGCATTAACGTTAGATACATGTGGATGAATGTATTAGAAGTAAATAGTGCTGCACTTATTGTTGTTTATTGTTTTATAGGCAATGGACCGCGACAGAGGTTGCCGTCAGATGTGTTCTTACTGAAGTGAAGAGAGTGGCGAGAGTGTCCTTTTATTTATCGTTTTGGTTCTTTTGTCCCTTTTTCCCCTTCCCCGAGGACCTAAGAATCCAAGCTGATTATTGACAAAGGTTTAGGAGGAACTAGGTCTTAGGGGGCATAGGAAAACATCTTCTCATCTCTCATCTGGAACGCCTGGATTTCAGGTGAGTGAAGGTTAACAGAAACACAAGCCTTCACAACATTAAAGTTCTAGTTGAGAGATGGACCCAAACAGAGATCATATAGATACCCGTGACATGGCGCAAGCCTTATTTGAGGATACTGAGACTGATAGAACTGTTGCAGGATTGTTACAGTCTATGCAGTTAGAAATGCAGAAGCTAAAGCAAGAAAACTTAGAATTGCGACAAGAAGTCATACGTTATAAACCCAGGGATTTGGCTTGGTCAAATATAACAGTTCCCCCCTTTACCTCATCCTTTGAGACAGGAACCAAACCTAAAATGACATGTTCTTTTAGGAATACCGAAGAGAGCACGACACCAATACAGGTCACTGTTGCAGTTCTGCCTACGGTGCCTTTATCTGCCCCGGAACGGTTTTTGGGTGACAGTGCAAAGTTTAATATCTTCATTAGTCAATGCCAATTACATTTTATGTGTAAACCTCAGGCTTTTGTGTCACACAACTTCAGGATCTGATGATTCAGCTGCAAATTGGGAAGAATTCCGAAAGGGAACTTGGGGTTATAAACCAATTAGAGAAGAAACTGAGCAAGAAATTGAGTTAGATGAACAACCAAGTACAAGTTATGGTGGAAATCATTCAGAAACAATATTAATAGATGAAGTAGGGAAAGAAGTACACAAAAGTTAGAAAATCGAGAAGAACCCGAGGAGCAATAGGGATAGATAGAAAAACAGGAGAACAGGGAAATTTAGAAACAGGTAAGGAGGAAAACACCAAATCGGAAGAACCCCGAGGAGGGACAGTGATAAGGGAAAACGAAAAGGAGAAGATAGATCCACCAGTAGGAGATGACGAGATTATAAGTTTCAAAATAAGAGACAATAGTGAGACAGTTGAAACAGAAACAGAAGAAAGTGGAGGAGAGGAAAAAGCAAAGACTGAATCAAGGAAAAGAAATTGGAGGTCGGAAAGAGAAGAAAGAGAGGGTGAGGTCAAAAGGCCAAGAAAAGGAGATAATTGGCCCAACAGCTATGTAAGAAAATTGAGATATAGAATAATAAGAGCAGAAGATGAAGATGCTGAACAAGTAAATGAAGTAACAAGTCAAAAGGGACAAGAAAAACCAAGTGGAAAAAGATTACAAAAAGTCCAAAAGGACAAGAAAAATAAATTCAAAATTTAAGTCACCTGAGTGGCTGTATATTGCACTAACAGATTACAAAGGAGAAGAAAGAAAACACTCACGGAAACCAGAGACTGAGAAGTCGGATGGGAAAAGGTGAGATGCAACAAAAGGACTGAAGTAAAGACTTAAAGTGCTTCTGCCGGACGTGACAAATTTTACTGGATGTGACAAATCACCGGATGTGACAACGAAAGAATTCTGGAGAGAATTAAAGAAAGTACCAAGCAAAGACTTTTTGAAAGCAGAGTGGCGTCTAAGTCATTTTGAGGTGTAGTGACACAATTTTCTGAAAATTTAACAAATAGAAAAAGAAAAATGGAGAATAATGAGAATAGAAGAATTAAATGTGAATTTGTAAAGAGATGGTGCAAAATGTGCTGCTTTTGTACAGGGTTATTAATGACCATATGGATAGTTTTAGCAATCACAATTCCAATTAGCGTGGCTGTGATAGAAGCAAAGAATGATACTAAACAAGAAAAAGAAACTAATATTAAAGAACAAGTTGTTTTAAGAAGTAGTGCAGAGTTGCATAAGGATAGGTCAGTAACAGATTTCTCAAAGAATGTTTTTACAAAATTGTTGTATGAGTATGTAAAAACAATGGAAGTGAGAGATTGTTATGTTTGTATGCAATTGCCTGCATCAGTATCTGAAGGGGTGACTTATCATCACTTACCTTTGACTTATGGAATAACATGTAGTGTAATAGCAAGTTTATTTTATAAAACAGGTAGATTAGAATCCTATTATACTGATATAGATAAGATATTTGCAAACATTCCTGTAGTGCCAGAACTTAACAAAGTAAAACCAGCAAAGGTTTTAGGAGAATTCTTTTTAGAACATAGAAAATTAACGTTAGAAGAAATAGTTAGTGACAACCTTACCTGTGAGTTAAAGAAAGAAGAAAAAGTATTTCTAGACATGGTTGAGGAAAGAAGAATGAAATTTCAAAAAGAAGCAATAAAGAGGAAGGAAAACGTTTATGGACGTTTGAGGAAGGAAATCATGAAGGGAAAAAGATAAATGCAGCAATGACATTAGACTGGCCGCAAACAGGAAAGTTGTGCATTAGGAGAAATAAGACAGTCTATGACAATTACTTTGTAGGTTCCAGTGTCTGCCATGACAATTATCAAATTCTGGGAGGTTGGGGATTCAAAGGTGGAAAGGATCCAATATTTCCAGGTATCTATTATATTTGTGGGAATAGAAGCTTATTACAGGTTACCGGACCATTGGTATGGAACTTGCTATGTAGGCCTGGTCTTTCCAAAAATCTTTCACATGGACAGAAAAGAAAAGGGAACATACAAGATGATTAATGGATTTAAACGTAGAAAGAGGGAAAGTTTTTCAGAAGTTGTAGGAGATATTTTTGGAGCATTGATACCAGCAGTGGGAATATCTTTGAATGCATTTAAAATTGGAAGTTATCCACAGTAGTAGATCGTTTGTCTACAGATACTGCGGGAGGGTTCTTAATGGTAAATACCGAAATGGTTGCCATGAGAGCTATGGTGATGCAAAATCGGCTTGCCCTTGATATTCTTTTGGCAAAAGAGGGTGGAGTCTGTGGAATGTTGAAAGTCCAACATTGTTGTACTTACATTCCGGATAACAGTGAAAATATACAGAAGTATATTACAAATATTACAAGTCTGCACAAAGAATTAGTCCCACTGGAGGTTGAAAGTGTTTTGGGAAAACTTGGTAGAGGGTTTTCCTCAGTAGCAAATTGGTTAACTAGGATGAGTAAACTAGTAATAGGGAAAGTTATAATAGTAGCAACTATAGTGATATTGTTAGCAATGATATTGAAAATAGTAATAACATGTATAAAGAGAAAAGTAAGACAGAATAAGATAAGAAGAAATAACAGAATAATGAGAGAAAGAGAGAGAGAAATGGGTGAAATTGAGTTGGAGAAAATGAAAGAAAGCATGTATAAAGAGACTAAAAGGCAAGATGAAGAAGAGACAGAGATATGAATAACAGAAAGTAAAGGATGAAAGACATGCTGCCTGAAAAGAAGTATGACTTGGGTTTTATGTGGTGATTTAAAAATCACCAAAGGGGGGATTGAAGGAGCAGTAAAAATAAAAATGTTAACCCCTAACAAATTATATAATTAATTAATTAAAAATGTTCGTTTAAATGTATTAATCAACATTGTATATGTGGGAATGGTAATATGCCAATGTATGTGCTAAATAATCTACTAATGAATGTCCGTGTGTCTAATCATAACGTAAGAATAAAAGCGTACTAAATAAAATAAATGCATGTTTGTGCTTCATAGAAATAAAATGTGTCGTTGCAAAAACAATAGTGATGGTAAGTAAGGAGCAGCTTAAATGTCGCTTTTGCTAGGTAACAACTAATTGGGGTACGTAGACGGGAGGGAAACGAAAGGGATATTTTTCTCTATTTTAATTATGTTTTATTTGCCTCAAATTAGTGCTTCTAAAGTAGAACCGAGTGGCGAGATAAAATGGCCGCCAGTGGGAAGATGTGCGCAGGCGCAAGGGGACACGTGGTACGGGATGAGATTGATGAAATCTGGAGCCTCGTGATGTCTCTGAGAGGCTAGGATGCAAGAAATGGTCAAGGCTGGTGTGACCTAATTGAACTGATAGTGTGCCGTGATGATCAGGAGAGAGTCCGTGGGAAAGGAGCCCAAGAGAAAGGACAATGACTGCGGAGTTCTTGAATGTGTCAAAAGAAGATACAAATGGACTGATCGAATCAGATGGAAATGTTTAAGCGTATGGGAAAGGAAATGATCCAAGGACCCTTGAATCCAAAAGAACTTGATTAAAGAATGAATAAGCTGACATGTATGGACCAATGAGAGAAAAGCGTGATATTAAGGTTGCAACAGTTAGTTAACAAAGTTAGAATTGGGGTATAAGAGGGCCTACTCTTAGTGGGAGGGGGTTCAGTTCCAGTCAGTTCCAGTGCAGTTCCAGGGAAGTTCCAGAGAGTTCCAGTCAGAGTTCCAAGCAGTTCGAGAGTCGTGGTTGCAGTAGAGAAGACGGGTTGCAGGTAGCTGATGCTGACGAGCTGAAGTTGCTGTTGCTGTCTTAACTTTACAGTTGAGTATGAGAATCAGGCTATTTCTAAATCCTAAAGTTAGGTTAGAAATCATTAGGCTAAATTAGGAAGCTAGGCAGGTAACTAAGGTTTTGGCTTCATGACAAAATTTCCTTTCTGCAATAAATTGATTATGCTTAATAAAATTGTGAATTTAAAAATGAATAATTGAATAAAGTATTAAATCTTTTCATGCTTTTAAAATTATATAAAATTTAAGATTCTTTAAAAACCAAAATGACTCAGTGGTTATTTTCCTAAATGATTGTGACATGAGTAATTGGTTGATTGTGATTCAGCTGGTCTTAATCACTATGAACTAATTTCTTAAATGAATGATTCATCGACAAAACAATGAGCAGGAATATCTTAAGAAATAATTAAAAGAAAGTGACAAATTAAGGTAAATAGATATCCTTGCTCTTCCAGCGGTACACAAAATGGTGTTCTCCATTTAGTTCTCATGCTTCTCCTAGGAGTACAGAATTTCATAAAGGTGTGAAAGGAAATCCAGGAGTGTGTGTGTGTTTAGGCGATGTTTATGGGCCCCATCGTCATGTGGATATGAGAAATATAGTTTGCCCCTGGATGACCTATAAGTAACCTGGGAGGAGGATAGTTTTTATTGTACGCGCTGCATCAGTGGCGTTTGTGCTTTCATATCTGGGAGGCACTGCTGCAAACTGGTCGATACCTTATATAGACAGAAATGATCAGGTGCTATATAATTGGCCATTGTTTAAACAAACTATGACTAAATTGTTTGCTAAACATACGTAAGTACAAGCTAGTGATAATGAGCTGCTGAACTTGAAACAATCTGGTAAAGACCTTTTGACGTATTTAACTCATTTCAATCGTCTGTTAACAGAGACTCAATGGCCAGAAGAAAAACGCATATCTCTGTTTTATCGTCGATTGCGTGACGAGTTAAAAGACGCTCTGGCCCACATAGTGGATCTTCCAGATGAATATTCCGACTTTGTTGATCTGGTGGTTAAATTAGACCATAGGCTAAACGAAAGAAAAGGTGACAAGATCAGAGTTGAAAGCAGGTTAACGTGGCTAAAGACAGAAAAGAAAGAGACCGAAGTCAAACAAACCGAGTCAGAACCCATGCAGATAGGTATAATTAAGGGGCCACTCACCCCAGAAGAAAAAGAACGACGTAGAAAATTAAACCTGTGTCTGTATTGTGGTCGGTCCGGTCACTTTGCAAAAGAATGTCCTACTAAACCAAAAACCCCTAAAAAGGTTAGCGTAGCAGCAAAGAACCCTTCTGAGCAGGAAAACTAGGTAACTCGTCAAGGAAGGAGATCACTTGCACGAGGCAGCATCAGACTAAGATCTCCCAATCTCGACTCAAGTTTGTGCCCAGAATACCAAAACATTTTATAATTCAAGTCATTCTAATATTGAATGCCCAAATAAGACATACTGTGTCAGTCCTATTGGATTCAGGAGCAACCGGAAATTTTGTTGATAATCAACTAGCCCAGAAACTTCAGATGCCCGTTAGACTTAAAGAACAACCAGAACCGGTATGCGCTGTAGATGGCACTGCTCTGTCTTCAGGAGAAATAACCCATCAAATAGAGCCTATGGTCATGGTTTGCCAAAATGGACATACGGAGTCCATTAGTTTTGATCTAATTGATACCCCTGCCTTTGGGGTTATATTAGGAGTTCCTTGGCTTATCACACATAACCCATTAATAAATTGGGAGACTAGAACAGTAACCCTGAATTCTCTATTCTGCAAGGCCCAATGTTACCAAGTAGCCCACCAAGAGTTCGAAACCATTGTTCATTGTGCAAATTCATTAGTCACTGCAAGTCTCATTCCACCTGAGTACCAGGACTTTACAGACGTGTTTGACCCTATCAAGGCCACTGTTCTGTTACCAAGTAGCCCACCAAGAGTTCGAAACCATTGTTCATTGTGCAAATTCGTTAGTCACTGCAAGTCTCATTCCACCTGAGTACCAGGACTTTACAGACGTGTTTGACCCTATCAAGGCCACTGTTCTGGCCCCTCACAGACATATGATTGTCACATAGACTTGATACCAGGAGCTCCTCTACCCAACAGTAGAGTGTATGCGCTATCTGAGGAAGAAACAAAATATCTAAGATCATATTTGGATGAACTTCTGGAATTAGGTTTCATCCGTCACTCCACGTCCCCTGTCTCTTCGCCTTTATTTTTTATCCCGAAGCGAGATGGTGGCTTGAGGGCTTGTCTCGATTATCGTGGATTGAATAAGATCACTATAAAGAATAAATATCCTTTACCATTAATACCCGTATTGTTAGATCAGTTGAGAGATTCAACAATCTATACCAAGTTGGACTTGCGGGGGGCATATCATTTTGTACGAGTAAAGGAGCATGACGAGTGGAAGACGGCATTCAGAACTAAATTTGGATTGTTTGAGTACACCGTCATGCCCTTTGGCCTGTGCAACGCCCCGCTGCATTTCAGTTTTTATTAACGAAGTGCTAAACGAATTTTGGACATAAGTGTGATCGTATATATTGACGATATCTTGATTTATTCCAAGAATGAAGCAGAACATACTCAGCAAGTTAAGGCCGTGTTAGCAAAATTGCAAGACAACCACCTTTTTGTAAAACTTGAAAAATGTGTGTTTTAACACAAGACAGGTGGAATTCCTTGGTTATTGTCTCTCACCTGCTGGTATTATGATGGACAAGAAAAAGGTGAGTGCTATTTTAGATTGGCCAGAACCTCTTCGGTGAAAGAGGTTCAACGAGTTTTGGGCTTTGCCAATTTTTACAGACGCTTCATCCCTCAATGTGCAGAAACAGTGGTTCCCATTACGAAACTGTTAAAGAAAGGACAGCCATTCGACTGGTCTAAGGAGGCCTCACAGGCTTTTCAAACCTTAAAGAAAAATTTACTTCAGCACCGGTGCTCCGACATCCTAATCCAGATTTGCCATTTTTTGTGGAAGCTGACGCTTCACAGGTGGCTGTGGGGGGTTCTCTCTCAAAGGGACGAACAGGATGGTCAGTTGCATCCCGTGGCCTTTTATTCAAAGAAGATGCTTCCAGCAGAGCAAAATTACACAGTCATGGAAAGAGAATTGTTGGCAATTAAATTAGTATTCACTGAATGGCGTCACCATTTGATGGGAGCCAAATTCCCGGTTACAATTTTTAGTGACCATAAGAATTTGCAATTTTTAGTTCAGTAAAAGCTCTCACTCCTCGACAGATGCGTTGGTTGAATTTCTTTAGCTCCTTTGATTTTGTAATCACATTCAGACCAGGTACCAAACAGGTGTTATCGGATCTGTTGTCTAGGTACGGGCACACAATTGAGTCTAAGAAAGAGACAGACAATCCCTCTATTATTCCACCACAAAAAATTGTAGCACCTTTAAGTTCCCCTGATTTTATGACGCAGATTAGACAACTACATTTAAAGGAACGAGTGAAACAGTGGTTACAAGACTCAAAGAATTCCCTCCAAGAAGGTCTGCTTTACCATGAAGATTTGTTATATGTAGCTAGTGCAGACGTACAACTAAAGGTTATGCAGTGAAATCATGAGTCACCTCTTGCTGGTCATCCTGGAGCTCAGAAAACGTTAGAAAATTGTCGAAAACATTTTTGGTGGCCTACTTTAGTAAAAGATGTTAAAGAATTTGTGGCGACCTGTCCCATTTGTGCCAGTAATAAATCCTCTCACACCGCTCCTGCTGGTTTACTCCAACCCTTACCTGTGCCCCCCCAACCCTGGCACACGATAAGTGTGGATTTTATCACTGGACTTCCCTTGTCAAATGGTCACAACACAATTTTGGTGGTGGTGGATTATTTGTCCAAAATGGCCCATTTTGTTCCCTTATCAAAACTCCCCTCTGCAATGGAGTTTAGTCATATCTTCCTATTGCAGATTGTGAGATTACATGGCTTGCCAAATAAGATTGTTTCGGATAGAGGTAGTCAATTCGTGTCAAAGTTCTGGAAACACTTTTGTGAGTTATTGAAGGTAAAGGTAGCTCTGTCCACAGCTTATCACCCAGAAACTGATGGCCAAACGGAAAGGGCGAACCAGACCTTATTACAAACCCTACGATGCCTAATGGCAGAATTCACTAGTCACTGGGACAAGGCTTTAGCTCTAGCTGAATTCTGTTACAACAATAGCATTCATGTGTCAACACAATGTTCCCCATTCTACTTTTTACAAGGTTTTCATCCCAAATCGCTACCTTTGTCTGTGGAACGGTCTTGTTTACCAGCCGTAACGGATGGATTACACAATTTATTAGACATACAGGCAAGAGCAGTGAAACATTTAACAAAGTACAAGGAACGAATGAAAACTCAAGCTGATAAACATAGAATTCCAGCCCCTAATTTTAAGGTAGGAGACAAGGTGTGGTTGTCCACCAAGAATTTACAATTAGCAGGACCTAGGAAACTGCAGCCTAAATATATTGGGCCTTTTAGCGTCATTCAAATATTGACCCCCGTATCAGTAAAACTACTCTTACCCCCCGAGTATTCTGTGCATCCTACCTTTCATGTATCGTTACTGAAAACTTATAATCCGCTTACTAGACAAGACCCCCCTCCTCCTCCTGTTGTTATAGATGGGCGTTTAGAGTATGAGGTTCAGAAAATCCTAGATGCAAAACGACTGCAAGGAAAGTTGCACTACTTAATTGCTTGGAAAGGTTATCCAGTAGAAGAAAACTCTTGGGAACCGGCTTCGGCAGTGCACGCCTCTCGGTTGATTAGAGCCTTTTACCTCAGAAATCCACACAAACCACGGCCAGTGGGGAGGCCTTTGAGGGGAGCGACTGTTGGGGTTTGTAGAGCGCAGCCGTCATAATAGCCCTCCACATTCAGATTGAAAAGAACTGTTTGACCAAGTGTTAATCACAGCAAGGTAAGCTTGACCAAACTGTGTTTAACTGGTCAGGTTTACTCTGTGGTAACACCATCCCTATTGTCAGCATTGCTTTGTAACTGGTTAATGTTGCCTTTTTGTAAACCCATGTTAAAACGATTGAGCTTTCGATTCTGCGCTATTTGTATTTGTCAGTGCTTTATGTTTTGTTTCCATAAGACTGTCACTGGACTCGAGCAACAGGGAACAGGTGCGCTGCCTTGTGTGCACGTTGCTTTCCTTTTACGCTGTTAGACGTGTCTAGCAACGTGCAGAGAAACCCCACCCTTCTGCAGCTATAAAAGACTGCCGCCCCCACTTACGCATGCTTGTGTTCGTTACCGCTATCCAGCATCTCCACTTACCTGGAATCCCCCGACGACGCTGCAGCGCTCTGGTCTCCTCTTCGACTTCCGGTTTTCTTCCGGCTTTCGTTGCGCTCCTCTGCCTTGGCGATTCATTTCCTGGTCCATCCCCCGACAATCTTCCGGCGCTCATTTCCTGGTCCAGTTTCTTCATCCGACCTGCAACGGAGAAAAAGAAGAAACAGAGTCAACAGACAAGTAAGAACGTTCCGCTTGCGGAGCGCGCTCGCATGCATGCATGAAAGACAATTAAAAGTTGTGAAAAAAGGAGATACTTATCTCAAAACTGTTTGGCTGAAGTAAGCCTTCCTGCCACGATCTTCTAATTAAAGACCTAAGACACACAAAAGAGAAAGAACAACGCAAGGGTTACAACAGAGTTACTGAAAGAAGGCTTTGTGACTCAATCATTGCAAAGAACAATTTCGCTCTCTTTGTTTCTTATTTGGGGCATTTGTAATGCATCACAAGAAACCTGACGTTATGTAAGTGATCTAAAAGGAGGTGCACATTTATGTAAGGTGCAATATGAATGATTTTAAACTGATGTGTTTATATTTGTTACAGAAAAGAGAAAGAGAGAGAGACAAGTATTTTTAAATCATCTCTTGAATATAAAGGATAAACGCAAAGGTATTGACAGGGCAAAGAATAGCATTAACGTTAGATACATGTGGATGAATGTATTAGAAGTAAATAGTGCTGCACTTATTGTTGTTTATTGTTTTATAGGCAATGGACCGCGACAGAGGTTGCCGTCAGATGTGTTCTTACTGAAGTGAAGAGAGTGGCGAGAGTGTCCTTTTATTTATCGTTTTGGTTCTTTTGTCCCTTTTTTCCCCATCCCCCGAGGACCTAAGAATCCAAGCTGATTATTGACAAAGGTTTATGAGGAACTAGGTCTTAGGGGGCATAGGAAAACATCTTCTCATCTCTCATCTGGAACGCCTGGATTTCAGGTGAGTGAAGGTTAACACTTCCTCTCTAGCAACATAGCACTTATCTGTCTGTAACCGAAACTTTCTATCTGCACATTCTATACCTTTCCTCTTTTGTAGGCTACTGCTTTCTGTGTTATAGTCTGCGTCTGCCTCTTCCGGGCCTCTTTCTCTGCTCTCAATCGTCGCTGCTTTGCTTCTTTCTGCCATACTCTCAGAGAATCAAACATCAACTGTCTGCTCCTCCTAGCAAACAACTTGTCCTGCAAGAAGTTCAATTTCTGTTCATCAAATAGGCCAGTAAGTGGCCACTGTAACTCAGCATTGTCCCTCATATATTTATGCCACAATGTGCTAAACGTAACAGGGCCAATACCATGTTTAACGTATATGTCAAAATTTGGAGAACCCTCCGGAGGTGCAGGCTGGCTCTCTTCCAATCGAGCATCAGTAGAACAACATCGACATCCAAAACACCCCAATTTGCTGAAACAAGGCATCTTAATATAAGACACATGCACTGTCCCTAATGGACAAGTATAACACCAACAATCGACAAACAAAGACAAGATAAAGTAACCAATATTAGTCACGAACCAAACCGAAACGGTCCAGGGACCACTCCCAACAGTCCAGGGACTGTATCAAATTCAAGAAGACAGGCTCCAGCCCCAGACCTTTTCAAACATTAACCAAATTACCCGTTGGTCTGGCAGATTGTTCGCAGGCAGTCCCGGACCTTTTCAAGCGCGGGCCAAATTTCAAGGTGGTCCGGTGAACTGCTCGCAAACACTCTGTGACTTTTTCAAGGGTCCGCAGACCCACCAATTACAAGACAAGACAGTCCGGAGACCGTACGTTTGGGTGGATCCAGAAGTGGAAGAATTGGGCTTGCACACAGAAAGCATAAAGAGTTATGTCTGGTGCTCCCATCCCGCCCTGTGAAAGTGGTAATGTGAGTATTCACCATGAAATGCCGGGCTGTTTACCCTTCCATACCAAGGATATCAAGTTAGAGCAGAGGCGTTGCAGAAAAGCGCTCCTTAGTGGCAGAGGAAGGTTTTGGAACAAATATAGAAATTTAGGTAGGACTATCATTTTGGGTATAGCGATGCGGCCTGCCACTGAGAGTGGTATCTTAGGCCACACTAGTATCCTGTCTTCCAACCACTCCATTGCCCGGCTGAAATTCGCTGACCACAATTCTTGCATATCCCGACTTAGCCACATTCCAAGGTAAAGCATAGGGTTGGTCACCCACTTCAAAGGGTACTCAGTAAGGAATTTGTGGGTTTGGTCTGTGAGGGGGGAAAGCGTGGACTTTGCCCAGTTATTAGTTATGCCCGAGATGCCTCCGGAGTGCACCACCTCTGTTATTATTGGGTTTAGGTTAGTATACGTATCTTTTATATACATAGCGTAACATCATCCGCATATACGGAAATTACTAGCCCTCTGGAAGAGAACCCAATTTGTCACCGCATGTGGTGCTGCTGGAGTCTAGCCACCAGAGGTTCCATTGCTACCGCGAATAATAGCGGCAAAAGTGGGCATCCCTGTCATGTGCCTCAAGTGATTTGTATGGGCTGAGATATGAGCCCATTCAGGCGTACGCGTGCCATGGGGAGTGCATATAACAATTTTATATATTGAAGAAAAGAGGAACTAAGACCTAGCCGTTGGAGCAGTGGGAAGAGATAGACCCACTCAAGGGAATCAAACGCCTTAGCGGCGTCCAACAGGGCGGCCACTGCCTGCCCTTGTGTGTTGAGATGATCTATGACTGCGAAGAGCGTACGTAGGTTGTGGGAGGTTGAGCGACCCAGAATAATTCTGGTCTAATCTGGCGGCACTATCCTGGGCAGCAATGGTAGTATGTTATTTGCCAGGATTTTTGCCAATATTTTGTTGTCTACATTTATTAACTATAGTTGCCAGTGTGAATCACATTTGGTGACAGGTTTATCTGGGTTGAGAAGCAAAATGATTACTGACTCTCTAAGCGTGGGAGGGAGAGCTCCTTCCTTGAGAGAGCCTTCAAACATAGATAGAAAATGAGGGGCTAGGAGAGCAGCACATTCCTTATAGAAGGAGGTGGTGAGTCCGTCAAGGCCCGGTGCCTTTTCACCTGGGAGGGAACTAATGGTCTGTGTAATTTACTCTATCATAATGGGCATATCGAGGCACTCCCTGTGTGTATTTTTCCAGCCAGATTAATTGCAAGGTGTCTATGTATGCCGTTAGCTCATTCCCATTTAGGGATGAGGCGTAGGTGTAGAGCCTGGCATTAAATGAGGGCAAGGTGTCCAAGATCCCAGTGGGTGTATCCTGAACATGATTGCCTTCATCTAGTAGTTCCAGTACATATGTGGAGGTACGTGCTTTCCTAAGAAGATTTGCCAGTGTCTTTCCAGGTCTATCCCTCTCCCTGTAGCTGCATGCTTGAGCATTTCTGCTCAAGTACCGCACTTCACGCTCTGTGTATTCAGATATTTTCTCATTTGACTGATGATATTCTGACTCAAAATCACGTATCACTCCTTCAAGTTTAGTTAATTGTGTGTGAATTGCCCTGAGAACTCCTGTCTGTTTGAAGATACATGCGCTGTGTATTACAGCCTTAAAGGCTTCCGAGAGCATCGAAAGAGATGTCACTGTGCCTTCGTTTTGTTCAAAATAAGCAATGATGTCTGCTCGTATCTCCTCCCAGAATACAGAGTCTAGCAATGCCTCTGAGGCCAAGCACCATGAGAACGCACCCAGAAGTGTACTGTGGGATTGTCAGTTCCAAAAGAATGGGGGCGTGATCCAACAGTGTGCAAGCTAAGTGTGTAGCCTTTGTAACCCACAGTTTTACCTCATGAGAAATAGTCTATTCTTGACCATGTGTTGTGATGAGTGGAGACACATGTACCTTCCCTTTGCCCTCTCCCTTACCATCTCCATATGTCTAGCAGGAATTTGTCCTGTATAATTGTGTTGAGTGTGGATGCTGCGCCAGGGTGTGGATGACGAGGCAGACCAGACCCATCATAACTGTCGTCTAGGACCACATTGAAGTCCCCTCCCCAAAGCATCATGCCATACCCTCTCCCACCCCCATCAATTGCCGCAGCTCAGCAAAGAAACCAGGATCATCCGTATTAGATCCATATACTGCCACCAATGTCAGGGGTTGCTGATACAGTGTTCTTTTCGCAATAACATATTGCCCCTCAGTGTCTATGATGACCTCCTTCGATCGCAAAGGCAACCCTTTACGGAGCAGTATGCCCACCCCTCTAGAATAAGTAGAATACAATGATGTGTAAGCCTCTCCATACCATCTTGCTTTTAACTCTGGAGTAGTAAGGTGTAGCTCTTGTAGAAAACATGTATCAATCCAATGCCGTACCACATATGCGTGGACTAGACGGGATTTACGATAATCATTTAGCCCTCTGATATTCCAAGTGAGACATTTTAACGCTATTTGTGTGGAGCCTGTATTTTAACCTGAGATTATGTAATCGTGTGAAGCTAAGGAACATTTTCAAGAGGAACAAAACGGAAAAAAACTGTATGACCATTTCCTAACCTCCCGCCCGCACCTACTCCAATCTCCAAACATGGTTGAGCGTCATCACCCACCCCCCTCCCATGCTCACCCAGTTACCCTTAAACAATGCAACAGTAGTCATTCCAGGAGGCAGAACAGGACCAGCCAAACACCCCAACCATCAAGGTTGGGTGACTGGATGGTCTCATGTCCCGATAATGTGCACTGCACTTATATTTTTGCAATAACATAATAGTCGTCGTGGGACACCAGCATTTCAGGTACAAAAAAGGGACCGCTTGATACTTTTATGGCATTGAAACATCCAGGCTGACAGTCATTCTCATTTAAGAGATTATTCGTGGAGCCTCTAGCCGATCGTGCCAGGGATGTCTGCTTCTTATTGAGCTGCTTGGCAAACTTGAGAGCTGTTTTTGCATCTGTGAAGAAGTGGGGTTTGTCATCCTGCATAATACTGAGCTTTGCTGGGTAAAGGAGAGTGTATGGAATATTTGCCTGTTGCAGAAGTCTTTTAGCAGGTAGAAATTCTTGCCTGGCATTCTGGACAGCAACAGTGAAGTCCTGATAGAAAGACAATGAGTTCCCTTGATGAGTTATGGATTGTTTCTCGCTGGCTAGGCATAGGGTTGTGTCTCTATCTTTGTAATTCAATAGGCGTGCCACAATAGGTCACGCCGTTGCTCCTGTGGGAGGTTTCGGGCCAAGGGTTCTATGAGCCCTCTCCACAATAAATACAGGTGACAAGTGAAGGAAGTGGCCCGTTTAAGGTCACCCGGGTCACTCGCGACCACCTCTCAGCCTTCCATACCAAATGAAGAGTCGGTCAGACAGTAGAGAATACAAACCAATATATGTTTATTCAGATACACTCGAGCGGAGCCCCGTCTGCCCAGTATCTTAGGGGTGCTGCAGAGAGGACTGACATCAGCAAACATGGAGATACATTATGTACAATTCAAAACCAATGAAGGCACGCCCATAATGGAATTTTCCAAGCAGATGCAGCTAAACAAAGAAGTACAGAAGGATAGGTTTCGATTCTGGGGCCTGGCACACACTATCTTCAATCCAAGGTCACTCTGCCTGTGCCCGCTACTAGACTAGTGGGAGAAGGCCTCTATCTTTTGGGAAAGGTATGCGCTAATAAGAACAGTGTATTCATTAGTAGAGCAAGGCCCAACCTAGGAGAAATGAAACGTTCCACAACCCGCTCTCTCGAGGAGACAAAAAGCAAATTCGAGCATGGCTCAAAATGGCGGCCAAACATAAAATGGTGCTGCGAATGCTAACTTACATAGGAATAATACACAAGCAAAAATAGCGAAAACGTTTTCATTACAACAGACCCTCCTTTTAGCAGGAGCTAACAATTTTTCAGGAAATGATCAAAGATAATACAACATTTTCATAGACAAAGGAACGTCAGTATTCGGAACAATTCATATATTCAGCGTCGGGAATAGAGGCTGCAAAGAAAGATGTGGTCTCAAAAATACCTTTGTCAATCTGCATCAACTCATCAATCTCCTTTTGTATCATAATTACAGTATTAGTATCATGAATTGACATTTTCTGTTTGGGTGTGAGAGCGTTGACACAATAGGAACAACAAGCTGGGAGACATTGTATGCAGAGGCAACATGTAAAGAAGATACCAGCAACCACAGCCAAGAAGGTGAGAATCTTCCAACCCCAAGATGTGAGTATGTTCCAAAACCACCCCGATAGTGTCCAAGTACCTGTATCCTGGTGTATGTCAGACGAGAGTCTACGTCATTTTTGTATAGCTGCATACAATGATGCAACAGGCCCCTCTCCTATCTGCAAGTATAACGTCTAGCACCATCCTGTTCTGCAAAGTGACTAATCTCGTAGCCTGGAGCTCAGCAGTGATATTTGTCATTATCCCAGCAGTTGTATTGATAACCCCCTCAACAACTCTTGTTGACTGACGAAGTTGAAGGCTATTAGCCATGGGGTCCCAGAAAGGTAGTAGGCCCTTTATAGCGTCCGCGAACTGCTGTGCAGTGGTGTCTGTTTGATCTATATCCTTTTTGTCAACAACCCTTTTTACTCGAGTCTGGAAAGTGCTCCTACGTTGTAGCTGATGATTTTTATGATAATTGGACGGAGCAACATATACAGGGGGATGAAGAAAAGATAGATAACATGTGCCAGACCATCCCCTCGGGAGCCAGACATGAGCTTGTGACCCACAAACAAAATTGACATTATGGGGTAGGATCAAAGGCGGACATTTAGTCGTATTCAACTTGTAGGTGAAATTACATTTACTCTCCCCCATCTTTATCTCCCCAGTCCCCTGGACACAAAAACTAGCTTTCGTATTGACCACTGATAAAGGTATCGGCTTATCTTTGGTAATATTTCGAGCTTGGAAGGATTGAAAGTACTCTGATGTGTTAAACCATTGGAAATCAGCCATTTCCATTCGAAACCAAGCATTGTTCTTCACTTTACGGTATATATTTGCACATGACTTTGAGGACAGAGTCCCTAGAGTCCCTTGTCCTGCCTGTCCTATGGGGGTAAACCCTTGATAGAAGCGTACATATTCATGCGTAGTATGAGAATCAATATGTGTCATGCCCAAAGTTGAAAGGTGAAATTGGAAGTACACCAGCGAAACAATTGAAACCAACCCTCACAGCTGCCTATATACGACAGCGGCATGGACAACAAGTTATCACTTTTATGAGTGACCGAAGGAAGTAACCCACAAACCCAACAATTAGTGGTATTGGACATATTATGAGCCTGATGCAACATTTGTATAAATATATTGTCGGTGTAGGACTTTCTATGCGCTTCTTTGTGAGGGGCTAAAGTGACAAAAATGTGCTCAGGGGGAGTGGGAGTTGTACCAGCCAAGGAATGTGCAGGAAACTTCTCCTCTAAAAACCAGGATATTCCAAGTATTGTTCCTAGTGCAATCACAACTATTAATATGCCAATTATTTTACTCTTTGTCGACCAACCCCTCATTGAACGCAGTGGTGCAAAGGGCTGTTCCTCCTCATCAATAGGCCGGCCAAAGGGATGTATAATTAAACAAGGAAAGAAGTGCCACAAAAACGATGGTGCAACTAAAATGATAGCAAAGATAAGTGTTCCCAGTGTCCGTCAGAGCCTCACTGGTACAGGCTCCTATTGTTCATCAATACGTTGGCGCTCTTGAGCACCGGCGGTGGAGCTTGCTCAGTCCTAAGCTCATGATGTATCCCACGTCGATCAGGATAAGGTACCCCCAAAGGGATACCTTTTCAGCTATCCTGTCTAAAGTTCGAAGACAGACAGTGCATAAGTCTCACATCACCCTAAACTATTTCCGTTGGTACTATCACAAAGTACACCTGACTTACACAGTCCATCCCTATCTAATCTGACTTCTCTTTCAGTGCTCCGTCCTTCAACCGAGGACGCAAATTGTACCTGGCAACCCCCGGCACCGTTGGATCAACAAACAGTGGCTCCTTAATAGCTCGTATTTCTGGGGGGACCGCTGCATTTAGCACTTCATCATTTTCCAAATCCGTTTGGGTACACATTAGCTTTGCATCACTGAAGGGGATAAACTGAGGCACCTTCTCGCACTCAGTGTCCCCTATGCAGTCCCTCACCCACTGATCATAGTGCAAGGGCAAGGGTATCCTGCGGCAGTGAGCGGCGTCGATCCAGTTCTTTCGGCCGGCGACCTTCACAGCAGCTTGAGTGGCCAGGAGGACCTGTTCGGGTCCCTTCCAGCGAGGCTCCAAGCTATTCTTCCGCTGGAAGTTCTTGACTAGTATGAAGTCTCCAGGCCGAATATCATGTCCGGGCCCCTCTGGTGTACCGGGTAGGGACTCTCGGACCTGTTGGTGAATAGAACGCAAATTTTCAGTTAACTGGTACAGGTAGTCAATTAATAAAGGGTACTCAATATCTGAGAACCGACGGGGTCGCAGGACGCCCCAGACATTTTTCCGGGCGTCCAAACATGACCTTGTACGGGGACAATCATGTTCTAGAATGTGCTGTTGTTCTTCTTGACAAAAAAGCTAATGGTAAAGCATCTGGCCACTGTAACACTGTAGTCTCTTGAATTTTTGCCAACTTTAGTTTGAGAGAACCATTGTACTTCTCAACCAAACCTGCTGACTGTGGGTGGTTTGCAGCATGAAACTACTGTTTTATTTGCAAACCATCGCAAATCAGCTGAATGACCTTGGCATTAAAATGACTTCTGTTATCACTCCAAATCAAACGAGGCAAGCCGAAACGAGGAAAGAACTCCTTCAGGAGTACCTTTGCAGTTGTAACAGCTGTATTGTCTTTAGTGGGGTAAGCCTCAACCCATTTACTAAATGCACAGACAACCACCAACACATACTTCAAATTATTACACCTGTCTAGTTCTATATACTCTATCTTAAGGACCTCAAAGGGGAAAGTAGGTGGTGCAAAATTACCGGGTGGTGTAGGGGTACCCTTTCCAGGATTGTGCATCATACACACCATACAGTATTTCACTAAATGTACAGCTGTCTTTGGGATGTTGTCATTTTGCCATATGGGGTCTAACAACTTGCAAATACCTTTAGCGCTTATATGGGCTGGGCCATGGGCCATGGTGACTACAGGGAGAACATATGCAACTCTGCTTTCCTGACTTGTCGATCCAACATCCCTCCTCATTCAATTGTGCTGTGCTCTCATGCCAAATTGCTAATTCTTCTATTGTAGCCTCGCTTAGTATTTCCTTCACATTCTCAAGCGTATCCTCAAACATAGTGACTTCCGGCACCCACCTAGCAGGACCCGCTACAAACATTTTCTTCATTTTAGTCCGTGCCGTTTCCTTAGCTGTCTAATCAGCAAAAGCATTACCCCGACCTACTTCATCAGTAATTTTCCTATGGGCACTACACTTTACTATTGCCAACTTCTTAGGGAGTGTCAGAGCAGACAAAAGCCTCAGTATAAGATGACCATGTTGGATCCTTGTACCATGGGAAGTAAGGAACCCTCTCTCAGCCAGAGTCGCCCAAAATTGGGCGCGATTCCGAAGGCATACTGGCTGTCAGTATAAATATTGACAACCAGTCCCTCGCTCAATTCACAAGCTTGAATGAGGGTGGCTAACTCAGCTGCTTGGGCTGACTGATAAGGGACTTGTGATGTCTCTACGACTGAACGCAGTGTGGTGATAGCATAAGCAGCAGTTGTAGTGCCATCTGGTAATTTAAAACAAGAGCCATCGACATATAGTTCCCCTTGTGGGTCAGATAAGGAAACATCAGTCAAGTCTACCCGTCCTTTCGTCTCTACTTCCGTCCAAAAGATACAATCATGTTTCTGATTTTCCTCATCTTCAGAAGGGAGGGGCAGTGCCAGTAACGTGGCCGGGTTCAGCGTGGCACATCTTTTGATCGTGATATGTTTCGCAAACAGGGTCAATTCATAACCTGTCAGACGTGCACTGGTGAGGTGCTGTGTCTTGGTCTTATTCAAAAGTGTATCCACAGCATGGGATACCAAAACTGTGAGGTCAGTATCAAGTACGAGTCCAGCCAATTGTCTTAAGGAGACAGCCGCGACCGCTCTTAGACAGCTCGGGAGGGCTCTTGCGACAGGGTCAAGAACAGCGGAGAAATAAGCACACGGCCGTTGCTTATCTCCAAATTTTTGTGTTAGAACAGAAAGCGCACAACCAGCTGTCTCATGGTCATATAATACAAATGGCTTGTTGTAGTTAGGCGTGCCAAGCACTGGAGCCGAGCAAAGTGCACTTTTTAGTTGCTCAAAAGACTGCTGACATTCAGGCGTCCAATGCAG
Source organism: Calotriton arnoldi (assembly GCA_963921515.1). Lineage (NCBI taxonomy): Eukaryota > Metazoa > Chordata > Amphibia > Caudata > Salamandridae > Calotriton > Calotriton arnoldi. The sequence continues at coordinate 772,131 of CAWUFW010008550.1, forward strand.
GGGCTCATGCACATCTTTAGTGGTTAGTGCGAGCAGGGGCTTGGTTAGTAAGGAATAGTTAGGTATCCACTGACGACAGTAAGAAGTGATACCTATGAAGGCACGCACCTCTTTCTGAGTCTGTGGAATAGGCATTTTAACAATGGTACTAATGCGCTCAGGAGTCAATCTCCTACCCTCCTTCGACAGTAGATGACCTAAATAGGTGACCTCCTGTCGCATCAATACTGAAATTTGGAAAGGGACACTTTATGTCCATGGTGTGCCAAGTGCAACAACAACTTACCTGTACTGTCCCTACAACCTTGTTCTGTGTCAGAAGCGATGAGCAAGTCATCAACATACTGTAGCAATACATTACCTGCGGGGAGCGACAAAGAATCCAACTGACCTTTCAATGCCTGACTATAGATACTCAGACTTTCTGTATAGCCTTGAGGAGTGCAACAGAACCTAAAGCTTCTACCAGCTAGGGTGAACCCAAACAGATATCTGCTCTCAGGATGAATAGGAATACTGAAGAACGCATTTTTCAAATCAATGACAGAAAATAATTTAGCAGAAGAGAGAATCATTGTCAAGAGAGTGGTGATGTCAGGAACCACCGGAAACTGGGGAATCATTATTTTATTAACTTTGTGCAAATCAATCACAAAACGATAAATATCTTCATGGTCATCAGAGGAACCCGGGGGCGCCCTTTTAAGAATCGGAAGAATAGGGCTATTGCAAATATTAGCAGTTGTCTCCTCAACCATACCTTTCTCAATAAAATCCTGTACAATCTGCAATAAGGCTCGCTCTCCTGCCTGCGGTATTTTATATTGAGGGATACGAGGTAAAATGGCACCATCCTTAACGCGGATCGAAACAGGCGATATCTGCAACAATCGCACATCTGTGTCGCCTGTTGCCCACAGAGTGGGTGGCACATCCTTAAATTCAACAGGAAGGGGCGCATCTTTGGACAGACACTGCTTAGCGCACACCACATCCGGACCCATGGTCATATAGACACCTGCTGGGGAACAATAAATTGTGGCATGCAACTTTTTCAATAAATCCAGACCCATCAAATTCTCACCACACTTAGATGTCAGCAAAAATGGCGAATACACCGTGAAAGGACCGATGGTCAATGCAAGAGGTTTTGAAATGGTGCTTACAACCGGTACACCAGAAAAACCGACCAAAACATTATTATGGCCAGACAGAGCCGCCCCAGGGACCAAAGAGCGAGAAATAGAACTGTTTGTTGCACCTGTATCCACCAAAAATTCCCTAGCTGAGCCATGCAAGTTCGCATTAACATAAGGACCACATTGATCTACAGGTATCGGAACTGGTCCCTCACTCTGTCCCTGGCTGTCCTAGCTGTAAGACATTCCTGTCACCTCATCTGTGTTGTAGTCATCATGATAATACTGTTTGCCCCGAGGGTCATCAAAGTAATTATTATCAGAATGACCCTGTGAGGCTGCAGCATTCTGAACCCTGTCCGCTCCTCAAGCTCCACGACCCCGTCCACGAGAACCTCGTCCTCTGGGGGACGCCACCTTCTGCAACAACACAGGACACTCACTACACCAGTGTCCCTCCTCCTTACAATACGCACACTGGTTCAGCCCTAAAGGCGTAGTATTAGGCTGCCTGCTAGTGCGTGGAAGCTGTTGGGCCAAACCACCACGTCCTCTAACATTCCCTCTAGAAGCCTGCTGCAACAACACCAACGTCTTCAAATCCTTATGCTTCTTCTCCATCCTCTCCTTATCCTCATTTTCCGTGTGTTCATAATACTGCACCATGTTCAAAATAACAGAAGGGGAAGAGGTGGACCAAGTGCTCTCGGCAGCCTGCAATCGAGTTGCTATTTCAAAAACACATCTTCAAACCGAGTGAAAAAATCAGACACACTCTCATCTTTCTTTTGACGACAAGCCGATAACTTGTCCCAATTAACCTTTCTCGGTGGAATGCATATATTTGATAATGCAACCTGGCAAAGCAAGTATCTCTGCTTTAGGCTTCTCACCGGGCTTCTTCTCCTAATCCCATACTTTAATTTGATTCCAGGTGCCACCCAATTCCGCAACATGATCCTGGGTGTGTACTTGTCTCCAAATATCAACTGGAACCAGTAAACCAAAAAACATTTCAATGTCCGCAAGCGTCATTACTGTGGAAGAGGCAGCTTCAGTCAATTCTTTATAACAGGCAGTAGGATTTTTCCTAGGATCAGGTAACTGAGTTTTAAGAGACAAAACTTCACTCCTTTTCAATGGAGTATAAATCCATTGTTCTTGGAAACGGGCCGCTACACACCTGGTCTAGTAACAACATTGTGCTGATCCCTTAGCTCTGGTATTTCAGGGTGATATATAGGATGAACTTCCTGCATCGGAAACTGAGATACTGGGGTGGGACTCTTCTCAAGTAGCCTACCCCGTTAAGCGATCAAGGTTGTAATACTGCCAAAAACTTGATCAGGCCCCATATTAGTGAAATATACATGATCTTTAATGTCATATAAAATCTGCGGTGCTGCATCATTGAAATACTGCCCCCAAAGACCAATCAAAGTAGTAGACATATGCTTAAGAGCATGCTGTTGTACAAAAGGCTCATAATCTTTCATCACACTCCACACATCTTCCACACAGTAAATCAGGTTTCGGGCCCATTGCGCAGCCTGGTCAGCCACTACCCTTTTTTCTGCATCTCCCACTTCAGATCACACTTACGGACCCATGCGCTCTTTAAACTGTGTCCAATCCCCATTTCCAAACCCGCGCACAGGCGTCCCATCACTCAAGGAAACCGGAGGATGGAAAATCAAGGAAGGAGAGGCCACCGGGATGGCAGGTAGTAACGATGCTGAGGGCTGCGTCGCAGGAGAAAGAGCTGGTGAGAAAGATGCTGAAACAATGGCAGTGAGAGGGGGTGCTAACAGTCACAGTTGCTGCAGATGGCGAGGAAGCAGAAGGAAGAGAAAGAAGAGAAGGAGCCGATGCCACGGCCGTCGGAAAAACTGCAGTAGATATGGGAACAGAGACAGTAGAAGCAACAGACGGTTGCGGGGGCAATGGAACCATGGGGTATATTCTTTGCGGGGCGTATGGGGGTGGGGGCCTACCATCTAATAACTCCTCCACGAAAGTATCTTTTTCTTCTTGGACCACGTAGGATTAATCAATATTAAATCGAAATCTCCTATCTTCACATTCTATCCCTATCTCCTGTTTCTCTCTATCATGTGCTAAGGCATTCTGATTCAACATATGCATTCTCCCCTTCCCGGCCTCTTTCTCTGCTTTCATTTGCCTCTGTTTAGCTTCCTTTTGCCACGTTCGAAGAGAATCAAATATAGACTGCCTACTTCACTTCGCAAACAACTTTTCCTGTAAAAACCCAATTTTTTGTTCATCAAAAGTACCTGTCAATGGCCACTGCAACTCGGCATTCTCCTTCGTATGTTTGTGCCATAGCGTACTAAACATAATAGGGCCAAGGTCATGCTTCACATACATATCAAAATTCGCAGTGCCTTCTGAAGGTGCTGGCTGACTTTCCTCCAGTCGACCATCAGCAGAACAACAACGACAGCACAAAGAAACCAGTTTACTTATTCCAGGCATTCTCAAACGAAAACAAGTTCACTACTTATGCTTGGCAAAGTATTTGCAAACACTTTTTACCCCAAATTGGTCCTCAGACCGTATCAAATACAAGCCAAAATGGTACCATATCCACAAACAACCAAACCAAACTCACCTGATATGCAGGTCAAACGAATGTATTCTCCACTGCCGACTCTTCAGACCAAACGGTCAGATCCAAGGGTTTCGCCGTTCAGGACCCCAGTCGGGATGATCACTGGGCGAGTCACCGTCCGGCGGGACAGAAGGGGCAGCTACGAGTTCAGGAACTCTCTGATGCAGGGATCCCTGATCCGTCCGTCCGACCCGACAATGGCCCTGACCTCCCCACCTGTCCGCAGGGGGGGATGGGTCACACGAAGGAGTCCCTGTTTGGGCGCCAACTGAAGGAAGTGGCCCATTTAGGGTCACCCGGGTCACTCGCGACCACCTCTCAGCCTTCCATACCAAATGAAGAGTCGGTCAGACAGTAGAGAATACAAACCAATATATGTTTATTCAGATACACTCGAGCGGAGCCCCATCTGCCCAGCCTCTTAGGGGTGTTGCAGAGACGACTGACATCAGCAAACATGGAGATACATTATGTACAATTCAGAACCAATGAAGGCACGCCCATAATGGAATTTTCCAAGCAGATGCAGCTAAACAAAGAAGCACAGAAGGATAGGTTTCGATTCTGGGGCCGGGCACACACTATCTTCAATCCAAGGTCACTCTGCCTGTGCCCGTTAGTAGACTAGTGAGAGAAGGCCTCTATCTTGTGGGAAAGGTATGCGCTAATAAGAACAGTGTATTAATTAGCAGAGCAAGGCCAAACCCTGGAGAAATGAAACTTTCCACAACGCGCTCTCTCGAGGATACAAAAAGCAGTTTTGAGCATGGCTCAAAATGGCGGGCAAACATAAAATGGTGCAGTGAATGCTAACTTACATAGGAATAATGCACAAGTAAAAATAGCGAAAACGTTTTCGTTACAACACAAGGCCTCTCCAAACATATCCCAGAGGAGGGACTCAACAAAACCTTCCATGATGGTGATGGTGGTGGATTTGTGAATGCCAATGATGCGAACGTTGTTGCATCGCGATCGTGCTTCGAGGTCCTTGTTCTTGGCTCATATGAGGTCAAGTACCTTATCCATCCGCAGTAGGTGCTCCTTTGACTCTGTTTGCGCACCCTCGATGTCTGAGACATGGCCTTCCACCTGCCCAAGTCTGCAGTCATGTTTGTCTACTCTCAGCCTGGTTTAGAGCGTATCGAATTTAGCATCAATGGCTCAGAGACTGGTTTTGACATCAAGTAACAGTTCTTCGATGTCAACATCCTATGATCCATCACTGGACAGAGGCTCCTGCTGCTCGGTTCCTGACTGCAGGTTTTGATCTGCTTGGTGGTTGGAGCGCTTGATCTTAAAGTTTCATTTGGGCTGCTTATTATCTTGTCTGCCCATGGCTTACACAGCCTACGGCAAAGCAGTATCAAGTACTGCACGTCTTCCACTGCTTTGGCCCGTACCCTGCAGCACCGCGCCTCCTCTCTCCACCTCGATGATAAGGTTGTGTCCCACTGGGCCCCACTTCTACCCGTGTCCAGACGGGGGCACAAGCAGGTCCAAACTCAATGGCAGTGCTCTCTAGCTGTGCAGTGGTTAAGAACAAGCTGTTGGCTGAATGAAGTGGGACAATCTGTTGGGGGAGGGAGCGCACCCTAAGGTAACCTCTTGCGGGGAGTCTGAGCCTCACCTTTGGGTCCCGGGGTTTGCTCTCCTCTCAGTTCCCAAGTCGTCACTAGGCACTCAGGGCATTGCGGCCTCCACAGGGTTCTCCAGCCGGATCCGGGTTATATGTGGAATTGTGGCCACCGATCCCAGCCCACGTGGCAGTCTAGACCCTCCTGCAAGGATCACAACGTGACCCGGGTCTCTCCGCTTTCTCTTCGTCACGCAGGAAGTCTTGCGATTGTCCACTGCCGAATAGGTCCCGACTCGTACCTTCTTTTGTCGGCAGCGCACTCTCCGCTGGGCTACGATTCAGCAGGTGCAGGTCGGGGCACCACCCAGCAGCCCGATTCTTACTGCAGTGGGCAGATCCTGCCCTCCATCACACGACTGCCCCACCTCTCAGTCCGCGTTTTGCCTCACGTATTGCAGTCTCCCCCAGGATCGGAATGGCACCATCACTGCGACATCGCACACAGTCTTCACGGGTCGCCGGCACCTCGGTCGCCGCACCGCCCACATGAAGTTCAGGCTGCAGCTCGTCCCACGCGGCGGTGCGAGCTAGGCCCGACCTGTCTCGCTAATTTCAGCAGCGGTTACAGCTGCCGCATGGATCTTGCAATCCATGGGGCGCCTTATCAGTATTGTGCCGTGTTCCTCTGATGTCTCGCCTTGTTTGGGGAGGGTTGATGTGATGCTAGTGCCGGATTTTGAGCAAATTAAGTGCCCGGTCGGCAGAGCCTCTCCTAATCAAGCGCCCATGTTGCAGCTCGGTCAGGCTCCGACTCCCCAATTTTGCCATATATTTAGGTGGTGTAACTACACGGTGCATCCCGCTAGTGACATTTAACCTTCCCTGCTATAGGTCCATTTGAGGCGCTGTTTACAATGGACTTATAGGGAAATTAACTATGTCAAATAAGTAGTTACAATGTACAGATTAGCTTACAGGGTGGAGTTTTACTACGTTTAGCAGTGGTTAAGTGCACAGAGTCGTAAAACATTTACAGAAAAGTCATGAACATGCAGAAAAGGTGAATTTGCTACTGTATGCATCTCTCGTTTATGGGCAAGGAGGCCCTAAGTACATTTTCCTTGAAGACCACCTCTGTGGTAACAGTTCATACTGGTGAAATTGGAAACAAACTGTATGATTACCACTTACATTGGTATGAACATTAATCCAATTGAGTAATGTATCTAGATGAAATAATGATATATCTTGCATAAATTATTAATTTTTTACTATGCTGATTTTGTAAAACTCTGTTCTATGGCAGGAAGACTACATTACATGCACATTTAAAGCTTTTGAAGCCCTGAGCTGACGCACGTTGAATACAGCTAAAATAAAAGGGCCTCAAGGCCACGACTTTCAATAATTCACGTTCACTCCAAATGCCGTAGAAATGAGTGCACAGTTTCCGGTGTGGGCATTAGCAATTTTAGTAAAGATTGTTTTTTGAAACTTTGCCACCTTACCAACTTTATGAAGTAAGCAACTTTTGAAAAGTTACGTTCAATGTAAGATTTGCAGGTAAAAAAAATATAAAACTAGGGGGCATATTATCAAGCCCATTTTCGCCGCTTTATCGGCCGTTTTCGGCCGAAAAGCGGCGAATGTCACTCCGCACAATTATCAAGGACACGCTAACGCGTGTTTCCTTGAGTAAGCAGCCCAATTAACTCCACTTTACATGTCAGCGAAGAATATCGCTAATGACATGCAAAGTGGGCGTTCCCTTCCATTCCTCCCTGGAAATCCGCGCTGACATGGCAGCGCACTATTACCAAGCCTCGAGCAAACCTGCGATGCGATTGAATTAACCACGCTAACCGCGGTTATCGAGGGTTTGCAACGCCTGGTTTGAATCCGACTTAGCCATACTTGATATGGCAGGTGGATCGTACTGCTGAGACCCTGGGGCATATTATCAGGAAACACGATAAATATCGCGTTTCCGCTTGCTGCGATTCTGTTTCACGCGTTATCGCAGGATTTAATCGCCGTGGAGATATGCGTTGATAATAACGCGATATCTCGGCGATTAAATCCTGCGATATGCGGCGTTAAACAGAATCGCGCAAAACGGGAAACGCAATATTTATCGTGTTTCCTTGATAATATGCCCCTTAAATTTTTGAGGAACAGTTTATCCCAAAGAAGGGAGGGGAGAGAATTTGATGCAAAATATTTTGTTTTGCTTTTTTACATACATGCGAAGGGGACCAACTACATACATTCATGAAGTTGAAAGGATTTTAATCTTTACAAAAGTTTGATGATTAAATTTCAATTTTTACTCTCCTAAAAAGACATTAAGGATTTGAAAGCCATTCCGTTCGGTGCAGACTATCCACCAAACGTCCATTACCCAGATGGTCATTGTGCGGTAGAAGACTTCCCAATGGGTCTTCCTTATAGAAAAGGTGGACTTGGAGAGAAAAGCAGATTTGTTTTCCATCGAAACAAAAACCCACATTAGTTTTCCCACAAATGTAAAAAAATGACCCATTCTGATAACAAAAATCTGTCTGCTCCCAACACCAATCCCAAGTAGATGGATAGTAAACACGAGGTGCATGGCGAGAAAACCCCCCTCATGTGTCTACAGATGGTGGCTGAGATAACAATGGATGACTAGCTAACATTGCCAATCAAAACACCTGCTAGTCTGGTGAGAAAGTCTTCTGAGAAATAAAGATCTAAGAAGAAATTAGCTAGGCATGCTGGGAATCGAAACGTATGCACACACTTTTAATGGTACAAAAATATCCAGGACAATGAGACCAACTAGTACCTATTCTCAGAGTGACAGAACCAAAGCCGTTCAACAAACCAAGAAGTTTCAGGTGGTTTTGCCATCATTTGTTATAGCTGAGAAAAGCATAACAGGAGAGCAAAGCACACTCAAAGGACTAGCTCATAGCTATTCTGTACTGTTTACTGGTGAAACTGAGAAAATGATTTGAGCAGATAAAGATGTCCATTTCGGATTTCAAAACATGAGGCTATATCCCATGAAGACACATAATCCTTGCAGAGAGGCCAATTTGGATGAAAGCTTAAGCCACCCAAGATTCCAGACATCACCTCACAAACTGATTTAGCTATTTGCTTTAATGGCGAGGGAAATAGATTCGCCTCTAACAGACCTCAGAGAGTCAGGCTTGGACTTTATGCAAGAAGCTCCAGCATCCCTTCACTGAGCCTTCAATATTAAGTGCTAGTCTGTGAATGGGAAGGTGAATAGTGTGCTTAGTTTTCTCAATTCAAGAATTAGCATTAATATGATTTAGGATTGTTTGCAAAATATTTATTAATTCACATATTTTTCATTTAATACATTTGGTAGACTTGGATCCTGATTAAGCATCATAATACTTATCTGAATAAACCAGAGTTGACTGGGGTTTACTGGTACCCTGAATGCTGTACATAGACTCTCTGGCCTGGATCACAAGTAGTAACAGTACACAATGACGTGAGAAACTGCTCACAATCTATACTTCACGTGTTCCTTATCTTTTATTAAGATATAAGGCTTCACATGCAGACTACGTATTAAAAATATGTCCAAAATATGGAAGTGAGACTAATTAATAACTCTTCAAATCATTTAGATGCATTACTTCATCCTAATGGTTAATACTGCTCTGTTAAGCACCATGGATCTGCCTCACATTATTCCCTACAATTCGTAATTATAATACAAATGTAAAAACATCCAGCCACTACTTTAACAGTATTCCACAAGTACATGCTACACAGAGCATGTGCTTTAAACTAACAAAAACAAAATCGTAATGGATGGTAATCCTTTAATTAATTTCAGCCACTTGTAACTACCCTAGCCAGCGTTCCAGTCAATTGCTTTTTTTTTGTTGCTGGCTGTGTCACTCTTTGAAGCAGTGGCGGCTGCCACAAGTAAGAGCAGTGGGCGGTGAGGCGGAGGGGTGGGCCTCATGGAACTCGACATATGACGGGATAAATTAACTTAAAAGAAAAAAGAAATAAAACCACTTAACTTGCGCTTGTCGCATAGCCGAGTCGGTGATGCTGCAAGGTAAATGGTTTTATTTCGTTTTTATTATAAGTTAACTTATCCCGTCGTATGTCGAGTTCACAGCCCCACCTCACCGCCCCGCCGCTCTTACCTGTGGCGGCTGCCTCTGCTTGTCAAGGACCTACCTTATGCAAATACACCATTGTCCTGCTAAAACGATTTAAAGGCACGTTTCAGCAGAGACAAAAATAATGTACAAAGTTAGTAAACCAATAATCTTGCTAACCTGTAGCCCACTCAAACTCAAATAAGAAACGAACAGATTTGCATTTGGAAATGAAAGGACTAATTAGCATGCACAATATTGAACAGGAGAGTCATGTAAGTAATCTAATACGGCACAAGCTTTGAAAATCAGTTGTGTTCCTACTCAGTTAATGTTTTATTTGTGTGGAATTACCTGTATCTGAAAATGTTTCCTTCCTGCTGCAAAGTCTGTGACGTGCAAGCATCAAAAAGTGGTTTTCATTCTTACTTAGTCTTTTAATCAGTTGAAAAAGAAAATATTTATGCTAGGAAACATGTTTGGCGTTATTATCTGTATTACCATATAGACCAATAATATATACTTTGCTTATGGCTAGAATGTGCCAAGTATGAAGACCATGGTTGCTAATTTCCCGTTTTACCATGGAATAAAAACTACACTGTGCCACCTAGTGCTAGTTAAAATATTTACTCCTAGGATAATTAGCTAAGCAGATTGATGCCTTTTCAAAGTTCTGTCACACTGTAGCAGTGGTAAAATACTGTATTCGGTTCTGAATAACTATCAAAGTGTACACAACCAAATACAATAGCAGGAACAATAGCACCTGATACATAAAACATAATACATATCAAACTCATTTTAAAAAGTCTGTGTAAGAAAAATGACAATAATTTTCACAGCTTCCGGATTAAAATTACAATTCATCAACACCTCTTAAAAGGATATCTTAATCACCTCATGTACTTAAACAACATTCCTCCAGGCAGTAAAGATAGTATAATAGATTCATAAGGTGGCTGTGCAAGGTGCAACAAGTACTAGTGTGCAAAATAGTTTAAGATGTATATTTCATTAAAAACAACAAGATAAAAACAATTGGCTATAAACTTATAATTCTCTTTACCTGAGCAGCGTTAAGGGAACTTATCATCTACAGACTGCCAATGCAGTTTCACAGGACAATATCCTCTTGTAGATGTTAAAAGGCAGTACAATAGAATCATGAAGTGACCCTGCATAGTGCATATATACTAATGTGCAAACAGCAATTCAATAAGAGAGACATATTTAGTTAGCAATATCATCAGTCATTAACATTTAAAAAATTTCTTCTCTTAAACCACACTGCTCGTAGAAATTTGCTAACCGCTAATACTATTTTTAACGATGTGTCACTTTTTAAAATCCTAAAAGCTTCCAAGTGACTATGAGTACCCATGTCACGACAGATTGGAGCTAGCCATTTACTGACGTAAGATACGATACTCCATACAAAAGAACATTATATGTTTCTCATCTTCATTGCTCAAACCACATGCAGGACAAATGATAAGATCTTGATTTATATGCCATTTACTTGTGAAAGACCATAAAGGAAGAATTCCATAACAAAATCGTATGTACAAACTCCTATTTAAAGGCGAGGATATTAGATCTAAGAACTCTTCAAACATTGGAAAATGCTTAAAATCTGAAAACATAGTAGTTACGGATCCACTTGAGCTATTCATTGCGTATCGCTCGTTTATGTAAGCCGAATATCGGGTCATCCCAAAGACTCTGCATCACAAGTTTACAAAGCCAGCCTGAAACAGATTTAATCCATGGGATATTCCTGGCTTCTGGGGAATTTAATAGATCTATCAATGAGTCTTTGAAGACTCCAAGTTCTGGTGTGGTCCAGAGTCAAATCCAATATACTTATGTTTTTAAAACAGCCAGGTCGGCAACTCTTTTCATGCCAACATCAAAGTAGATAGGGGTAAGAGGTGAGCTTAATGGTAAACCAAGAAATTTCCTAATGAAATTATTTTCAGCAATTGTCAACGAACGGGAGTTGGCACAGCCCCAAATCTCTGGCCCATAAAGCTCCGCTCCCTGGGCTACAGCACGATAAGTTTCCAGGGCAGGAGAAATTATACGCAACATAGTTTGGTTGTAAAACCTTAGGATGGCATTAGATCTGTGTTCAATTATTAAAGTGCTTTTAATTCAATTGGCATGTCCACCTTAGGTTGTCCATGAGTCTAACACCCAGGTAATCAAAATGATGTACTCTATCAAGAGCCTCACTTCTAACACAGATAGTGCAACTTTTATTTTTGGTCTTCTCAAACACCATATACTTGGTTTTACTTATATTTAATTCTAGGCCTCTGGATTTACTAAAGCTTAAAAATGTATCGATTAAAATTTGGAGACCCACAGGTGTTTTAGATATAAGAAGAGAGTCGTCTGCAAAAAGAAGAATTAGTATCTTCCTATTGTTCAAAGCCGGGGAATCATTTATACAGTGCTCTAGGATTTCTGCAACATAGTTTATATACAAAAAGAATAAAGTAGGTTCTAGGACACAGCCCTGGCGAACTCCTCTCTCAATGGGGATGTGATCCGTTAGTTCGCCATTGGGACCCCAGCGGACTTGAGCAAAGTTGTTTACATGTAATTTGCGCATTAAATGTACTAAAATGCCTGGGATCCCCAGATTTATCAGGGCTTGCCATAGGGTTGAGCATGGAATAAGATCAAACGCTGCTCTAAGGTCAATAAAAGCCAGAAATACATCTTTGATTCTGTAATAAAACATATTTCCAGTATAAAATAGCGAATCTAAAAATCTGATCTGTTGTGCTAATCTTTGCTCTAATACCAGCCTGAAGGGGAGACAAAATTTAATTCGTTTTTACCCAATCAAGGACTCTCTAAAATTTGCTGAGCAAAACATTTTTTGGGCATTATCAATAAGGCTAATTGGCCTATAATTTGATGGTTCACCTGAGTCGCCTTTTTTCTATATTGCTATAATTTCTGCCCCAAGCCAAGAATCTGGTACCGTACCACCGGCTGCTGTAGCATTTGACAATACATTTAGATATATGGACCAAATCAAGGGCTCGGATTTATACAGGTCTCCTGGAATTTTATCCTGGCCGGGAGATTTAGCAGATTTCAGCGAGTTAATCGCTCTAGTTGTGTCTTCTAAACTGAAAACAACAGGAGTAGTAGGGTCTAAAGCTATAAGAACATTAGAATTATCACTACATTTAAAATCATGTGAATCCCCTGGAGCATAAAGAGCAGAGAAGTGCGCCTCTCATTTATCCGGGGTAATGATATAGTGATGTGACTTGGAATTATCCAGCTTCATTTGGGCCACAGGATGCCAAAATAGTCTAGTATCAATAATTTTACTGGCGTCCAGGATATCTTGCCATAGTTTATTGTCCCAATTCTCTTTTGCCCTAGTCAGAGTTGTCCTATAGGTAATTCTTGCTCCCTTGATACTAGCGCGATCATCCTCAATTATAGCCTTCCTTAGAGATAGCTTCGCTACTTTACATGCTTGGTCAAACCACTTTTCAGCCTTGGCAGGCTTAGAAATCTCATTAGGAATATCTTTGTAAAAAAACTTTTGTAGCGCTTCAAATAAACAAGTATGTATATTTAAAATGGGAATTTCACCCTCACTAAGCCCTACATATGTCTCCAAATACATTACAAAAAGTCTGTAAATCTGCATGTATAATTTTTGGTTGGACATTACATTCGACCATGAGACATAACAACGATTATTTGTTACAAGAGGGGCTGGTACTATAGTTGTATAAAGATTATTACCTTGCCTCAGGGAATCACCAATACAGGTTACTTCTAAAGAATTGTGATCACTGTCAATTCGCGTTGGCACTTTCATATCATCCAGAAGTGGCCATAGTCTCACATCAACAAGGGCGTAGTCAATAAGACAGATACAATCCCCTCTTTTAAATGTTACTGCTCTATTAGGATCAGAAGAGTACGCCCATTGCATGCTCTGAGGCCCCTGCTAATTGTTAAATATGCTAATTCTAGTGCAAGGTTTGAAATTATTTTCTTTGGATGTCCTAATAATGGAGGAATGCCCCATATTTCATCCTCCTCCTCTCTTGAAATCTCATTTAAATAGAGTGTTCAAAGGAGGTATTAAAATCGCCTGCTACAACAATCGTTGTATTTGGTCGTAAAGTATCCACAGCTTCTTCGAGAAAGGATAATGGAAGTGATTTGTCAGATCCCCTTATGTTCCTGACATAAATATTAAAAATGGTTAGGCAGAATCCAGACCAAAAAGTCAGAGTAATCCCCATTAGATCCGAACTATCGATAGCCATCAATATGGATCTGCTAATGCATCCATTCTTAATTAAAATCATAAGGCCACCTACGGCTCTCCCGAATTGTTCTGCCGGTTTTGCGTCTACGCTATAGGAAGTAAACCCATCAATAAATACTTTCTCTATCGCCCAAGTTTCTTGTAAAAGACAAATGTTGTGTTTTGCTATATATGTCAACCAGTCTGAGTCAGCCAATTTAGGGGAGGGAGGGGGTAGATCTGCCCACTATGCCCATTTCCTGATGGGACATCTAGTGTCTCATCTTGGTCTGAATTCATGGGGGAATGTATTCCAGTGGGAGGAACATACTCACATCTGTTGGTTATCTGATTAATATCTGGTTTATACAAAAGTGGTAATATCGGCACTATTTCAGTGTGCTCACAACTCCTTGTCAGGGTAGGTATGTCTGCTGTACCTTCCGTAGCCCTGTCCCGGGGCTCAGTTACTCCATCCCCATCACAATGAACAGAGGATTTACTTTTGTTAATGACTGTCAAAGCAGAATCATCATTACACCCTAATACATGAGCAGTTACCAACACTTGAGGATTTACAGATATTTTGCTGACTATGCATTTTGATAGTGTATGGTAATTTGTTCTAGGAATACAGATTAGTCAGTCATTTTCTTCCAGGTTCGTTGGCCCAATAAAAATGTCTCTTAGGGTCTCAGTGGGTGGTGGAGATGCCTTCATTCTTATTCCCAGCGGTTTGATCCTGTTTAGATGACAAGTGCGCAATTTGAAATTAATAAGATTTTCAACCAAATAATGTGACTTAAAAGAAACTTGTATGCAATCATGAGTCATTATACTGGAAGAATACCTTTTAGCATGCACAATGTCATATCTGACCACGGAGAGACATTTCCGCTCGTCCCTCAGCCAGTGAATTGCTTTATTGATCAGGGCTTCAGAGTTCTCATAAGAGTCTGGTTTCAGCTTCAGGACCTGGATCATGTAAATTGAGTTAAAAAGGGGAGTAGGTAAGTGATCTTGCAACAACATAGGGTGGTCTTTGTCACAGTATCTCTTTGGCAAATTGGAAGTGAGCAAACCAGAATTGACAGTAAAAGCTGAACACCCACCACTATAACGATTTCAGTCTTTCCTCGAGTAAGTGAGGGGTGTCAGTTTATTGTTAAAACGATCTGAGTAATTTTGTACTCTCAGTAGTTCTGAGCTGGATTTGTCCACTGCAGATTGAGGACTATTCAGCATCTTTCCTGGATCAGCCATTTTCCCAGATTGCATTCTGTGCAATTCGTGGAATTTGCCTGTTGTGAGGCCTTACTAGATATATTGGAGGAAGGGGGTTTGCAATTCATGCTTGACTGGTCTGTTGTCAAAGCCTCATGAGCCTCTCTACGACAGGTTTTGCCATGATCACAAGAACATGTTCTATTTGATCATTTAGAAACTTGGGCCGACAGCAACAGAATTACATTTTTTATGTGGTCCAGTTTAGTATCCAACATTTCAAGGCGGCTATTCACGTCATGATTAATAACAGTAGCAGTATTGTCAGGCAGTAAGACTTGATTTATTTCTGTAGAGGCGACCTGTGGACCCGTGATTTCATCATCCAGCTGTAGGGGTTCAAAACGGTTGTGGCAGGGCACATTTGTGACTATGTTTATTTTTGGATACAGAGGGCACTCAGTTTTGTCCACTTTCCCTGGTCTGTTCAAATTGTCCCTATCAGAAACCACTTGGTTCGGAGATTCCAAAGATTCATAGGGATCTATACTTATTGCTTCTAGTTGTTTGCAAACTTTCGCTTTTATAAAAATTGCTGGGACTTTTGGTAAATAACTCTTCTATTTCCCTTTGTTCACGTTTGTTTTCAAAAGTTGTTCCACTTCCTCAATTAAGTGGTCGATATCGGCCAAGGATTGCAAGTTTGATGGAGCCGCATCCGATCTAACTTTCCCCCAACTTCCTTGTTTTTTTGGGAAGGGTTTCACTTTTGGCAGCTTCGCCTGCTTTGCATTCGCCCATCTTACAAAAAGGTATTACAATGTCCGATAAAAGGACTTAAAGGGCAGGATGAAGCAACCCAGCGAAAACAGATAGACCAACGACAAAAGAAAGTAGGGTATAAAATAGTACCTTTGTAGATGGAGCAGGAGAAGATGTAGGCCCAATCTCGTCTTCACACTAATGTTTCCCCACATCCTGATGGCCCTCAGAAGTCAGGCGTTAGAGGGTTCCGACGGGCGTGGACCGGCCTGCCCTTGGCCCGAACTTCGCCCGGGACAAGGGACCGCAGTGATGCTAATAAGCGCCTCCGGGCACGGAAGTCGCGTAGATGGAGACCGGAGAGCCTGGGAATGCGTGTTCTTTAACCTGGCCTGGTCTCAGTTAGCATCAACAGAGTAGCACATCAGATGGCAGTCTTGACGAGCCCCCCTTCAAGGGACCGCGGTGATGCTAATAAGCTCCTCCAGGCGTGGAAGTGACTTAGATGGAGACCGGTGAGCCTGGGAATGCGAGTTCTTTCCCCTGGCCCTGTCTCTATTAGCCTCAACAGAGTAGCACAGCAGATGGCAGTCTTCGGTCGCACTGTTAATGAGACTGAATTCTGTGCATAGTCCTAAAGACTAGAATTAGATACAGAGAAAAAACAAGACTTACTTCAGTAAAATGTGTGTTAATCTTAAGAGTGGGTCTAGTAATTATTTAATATGTGTGCCATTGGAACACTCCCTAGCTTGGTTTAGAAGTATTGCTCCAGACTGTACACGTGTCAATATGTGTAAAAAAATCAATGGCATGTTGGAAGCTTACTGTTAACATTCCTAAAATAACTATTGTAAGAAATTTCGTTACTGGTTGATTGGAGGTGTGAGCCCTGGTCAAGAAACAACCACAATCCATGTCAGGGTGAGGCACAAGCGAACCCCAAATTAATCTGTGCTCAACCCTCTTGTATCTTGGCACAGAGCAATTAGGCTTAATTCGGAGGCAATGTGCAAAGTATTTGTGCAACACTTCAAACTATAAAAAATTTAAAACACCAGTCAAAAGGGATCCCACACCAGGTTTGAAAAATAGAGTATTTGAAAAAAAATAAAACAAGAACAAAACAACAAAAATCACATCAATAGAACCAGAGATATGTAATTTAAAAATGTCTGTGAAAATAGCGCCAAAAAGCACAAAGTGACAATTGTGAATATCTGGTTTTACTGGACTGGAACAAAGTCACAAGTTCAGGCTGACCACGATGGAGCCTGAGCCAGCTACAAGGACCCAGTTAGGCCTGCTAAACAATGTGCTTTAAATCCTGGTTTGCGGAGCGTTGCAAGGGTCAGTGTCGAAGTGTGTCGCACAGCCGAAGCGATGTGTCAGTTCTTAGATGCGATGAGGTTGCGATGCAATGTACTGTGTTGTCGTAGATGACTCTGTCAACAAGGGCTTGGGAGTGAAATCTGGCATCGAGGATGCATCACACTGTCAGGGTTATGCATCGGTTACGAGGAGCTTAGAGGCTGCCATGCGGAGTCCAGCGTCATTTCTGAGGCTATTGTTGACGAGGGATGAGAGGGCCTGCCAAGGATGCATTGTGTAGCTGCAATTTCAATGAGGTAGCAGGCACGCAGTGGTGGTGATACATCAGTTCTGCTCTAGATTGCGTTGTACAGCAGAGGAGATGTGTCAGTTCCGCTGGATCCACAGAGGCTGTCAAAATACCTTAAGTCCACTTCCAAGGGTCCAGAAATGGGGTGACACCACTTAGCCAAGTAGACTCACAGATGGCAGAGTCAGGTGCTAGGGTTGAGATTATTGGAGTCTTATCTCCCTGAGGCTCAAGTCAAGAGGCCAGCCAACTAGTCCTTGGAGTCACTCTGGGGTCCATAGTTTCAACAGATGGAGGTCCAGTTCCTCTCACCCAGGCAAGAGGGCAGCAGGTCCGCACAGCAGGGCAGCAGTCCTTCAGAGCAGCAGTCCAGTAGAGTGCTAGTCCTTTCGGCAGCACAGCAGTCCTTCTACCTGGTAGAGTTTCCACAGGTCTAGAAGTGTATTGAAGAGTTAGCATCTGAGGTCCAATGTTTATACCCAGTTCTGCCTTTGTAGTGGGAGAAGCTTCTAGAGGTACGCCTTTAAAGTGCACAAGAGCCCTGCCTTTCTTGCACCGGTTCCAGACTACAGGGGGTATGCAGCCCTTTTTGTGGAGGCAGGACACGGCCTATTCAAGTGTAAGCTCCTCCCTCCCATCCTGCCAGTGATGGTCCAGTCAGGCACACCTACGCTCTTATTGTGTGTGGCAGTCTAGGAGGAATACACAAGCCCAACTGTCAGCTACGCCCAGTCATGTGACCTAGATAAAGCCTGCAGGCACCAAAGAGCGAAGGCAAAAAAATGCCACCTTTCCAAAATTGGCATTTTCAAAATTGTAATTTAAAACCCGACTTCACCATAAGTTAGGATATTTCATTACAATTCCAGCGACACCAAACATAAACGAGTTACCTGTTCCCATTTGGAAGTTGCAGCTTATTAAATGTAATAAGGTAACTCTTATGGGAGAGGTAGGCCTTGCAGTAGTGAAAAACTAATTTAAAGATTTTCTCTACCAGGACATGCAAAGCTTAAAAGTTAATGTCCTACTTTTTAAATGCATTGCACCCTGTCCTCTGGGCTGTCCAGGGCCTACCCTAGGGGTGACTTATATGTAATAAAAAGGAAGGTTTGGGCCCGCCAAAAGGTTTATTTTTACGAGGTTGGAATGGCAGTTTAAAACTTCACACACAGGCTGCAATAGCAGGCCTGAGACATGTTTAAAGTGCTAGTTAAGTGGCTGGCACAATCCTCAACTTCCAACTAAACCTCTAATAATAATTGTTCAAGGCAAACATGAACATGAGGCTCTCAAGAATTACGAGGAAAACTTCAGATTCAGTGGAAAGACTACCAACTGACTGAGCATTCCAGTGAAGATGCTTCTTCAATTTGTGCTCCTGTGTTTCTCTGTCATTTTTCAATTTTCTTCTCCAATAGCATTGAGCTTCTGAATCAGGGCACTTTCATGCCCAGAATTAATTGAAAGATCAGAGCTTGCACAAGTCTGTGCCATTTTGGAAGAGGAAAAACTCTACTATGTGCTACTGTTAGGCAAGTTGCCTGCATGCCTTACCATGTTGAGACCAAATACTTCTGATCTCTGGACTCGCTCTGGCACCTCAACACCCACTTGGACTTAGTGGGGGAGGACTCTCATATGAGTAGCAGATGGAGTGGAGTGCAGACAGTGGCTGCCAGCCTCAAGAAAAACACAAGGCATATAGAATGTCTAAGTTGAACTTCTATGTGGAATCGTGAATGCCATGAGTTCTCAGTTAAGGGCAGAGTTTGACCATATAAACTACCTGATTCCAAATGGCAGTCTCTCCACTGGGAGGTATATGATCCTCCCAATACAAGTTGTGGTAGAGTTTCTATGATGTAAGTTTCAGCATCGAGTCACTGACAAATTAGTATGTTTTATTTATAAAGTTAATGTTTGAACCCAGCCTGCATCACGAAAAAAAGGGACAAAATAGTAATCAGATACAGATGAACATATTTCTTCTGGAAAGGTTTCTTATTCTCAAATGTATGGGCCAGTCAAGTGAAAACGTGTGTCTACAAATAATACAGAGATGTGAAGGGTCACAATGATTATAATAGATGACTGGATACATTTGTGTTGGATATTGAGTTAAGGCTGCCATGAGCTCAGCTGCTAGAGCAGTAAGAAAGCTGCAAAATGATCCCACATGTGAAATGAAATGCTAGGTTTTCCACAAATGCTACAAGCTTGTTCAATCAAGAGTCTGACCAAATACCTACCTATGGCTTTGACCTGAAAATTATAATCTTTCATAAATTGGTGATATGAGCTCCTCTCTGACTGCAAATGTGATTTTACTATTTACGGGATAATATATACTGTCATATGAGAATTGTGATATGACTGCTAGCCCATAGCTATGTAAAAAGTGTCTATAAAACTACCCAGAATTTTGGAGATAAATTGATATATATTGAACTTTCAATTTTGGTATTTATAAACTTTAAACATCAAGGTTAGGTAAAAAAAAAAGACAGAAGACATAAATGGGTTGGTCATTTTAAATCTCAAATTGTGAAAGACAGATTCAGGATACCTCCTCTGGCAAGATTCAAGGTGCCTCGCAAGGAATGTTATCATCAGCTTGAGTATCACTGTCACACTGACACAATGTCTGAAAATATGAACAGATTTCAGTCTTTGAGGGGCATTTTTATCAAAGAGTTGCATTGCCATTGCACAATGCACAGGGCACAAGAGCGACAACTCTTAAGTTAGATTTATAAAGCCATGCAAGGCCACCATGCATGACCCTGAGTGACTTGATGGCTCTGGCGTAACGCCATGCAGCGCAAATCATGCGTTGAGTTACTCTGTCCAGGTCAGGCGTTCCATGGGTGGAGCTTGGGTGTTCCCACCCATGGATTTTGGTGCATTCCCAGATTTACCATTACTGGTAGATGTGGTAATGCGTCAAAATGCTACGCCTCCCCAGGTGAGGCATAATGCGGCTTAAAAGCTTTAATTTTCCCTGCTTTTACCTCTTTCTATGTATGCTGGATTCTGCAGCACACGTAGAAAGAGGTAAATGCCTCACACAAAAAATAGGAACCGGCAACTCGCTGGAGTCCTCGCCCCCATTCTGCACTACTCTGCAAATGCACCTCCTGGTGAGCTCTTGGTTGGGGATGAAGTCCCCTTGCCTTTTGAGGGTCCCTGGGAGCCAACTAGCCCTCCTGTTACCTCCAGTAAGCCCCACACAGCTAGATTGCTGAGAGGTAGTCAGAGGCCACACCCCTGTTTACACCACTCTGCAAACATGCCTCCTGGCACACTGCTGCTTGGGGCATGAAGTCCACTTTAGTCCTGAGGTCCTCAGGACACAAGGGGACCTCATCGCCCCACTAGCAGTGCGCCAAGAGGCACGTTCGCAGAGTGGTGTAAAAAGGGACGTGGCCTCCGACCACCTCGCAGCAATCCCACTCTGTGGGGTTTACTGGAGGTACCTGGTGGGCTAGTTGGCCCCTAAGGACCCTCAGCAGCGATGGGGACTTAATTCACCAACCAAGAGCTCACCAGGAGGTGCATTTGCAGAGTAGTGCAGAAAGGGGGCGGGGACTCCAGCGAGTTGCCGGTTCCTATTTTTTTTAAATTTAGGAAAGGGGGCTGTGTGGACCTCCTTCCCTCAGCGCTTTTGGGCCCCGGGACCTGACCCATTTTTTTTGTATTAAATAAAAATGGAGGGTGTCTGTCTGACCCCCCTCCCATTGCCGATATATGCCCCAGGGACCCCATCCCCCAGGGCTGGGCCTTTCTATTCTTTTTTTTTATTATAACAAAAGGGGAGGAGGGCCGTGCGGCCTCCCTCCCCAGGCCGATTTTGGACCCGGAGTCCCCATCCCCCCAGGCCTGGCCAATTTTTTAAAAATGTTTTTTAAAGCAGCGGGGGCACGCGGCCTCCCTTCCCAGGCCAATTCTGGCCCCAGGGACCCCATCCCCCGGGGCCCAGCCATTTTTTTGGAAACAAAAATATTAAAAAGTTAGGGGGGGCCAGGTGGCCCCATCCCCTGGAGCATGGCCACATTGTTGGGGACTACAGGGGGAGCCCCAAGGCCCCCGCGGTCTCTGCCGGCTCCCCGCCTCCTGCGGGAGCCATCATTGCTTTTGGACAAAGGGAGCTGCTAACATGCAGCTCCCTTTGACCAAAAGCAATTCTGCTTCGCTTCATGGAAGCAAGAGCATTTTCAATGCTCTTGCTTCCATGAAGCGTAGCAGTGTTTGCTATGGCATGGCGGGAGCATGCCATAGGAAACTGCAATGTCCCAGGGGTGGGCACCCCTGGACATTGCTGGAGCTGGCCCTGGGGGGTGGCGGTCCCCAGGGCCATGGTTGGCTCCTGGAGGGGGACGCGTGGCCCCACTCCCATCATCTGTGTAGCCCCGGGGAGTTGGTGGTTCCCAGGGGTCCACAACAGACCCCGGGATTTCATTATTTGGTGCCCCAGGGAGGTGGTGGTCCCCAGGGCTGCGTGGGGGTGGCAGGAGCAACCCCATGCATTTTTCAAAGAAATAAAGCCCCGGGAGGTGGCAGTCCCTGGGGCTGCGGGGGGCCCGCATGTCTGCCCTCATTTCATTAACATAGCTCAAGGAGGTGGCGGTCCCCAGGGCTGCGGGTGCCCCCACAGGCCCTCACATCATAATTTGGTATTGCCCCCGGGACCTGGCCCACCCAGGGACTTAAAAGAAACAAAGCGCGGGAGGCGGCGCTTTGTTTTTTAAAAACATTTTCAGCGGGATTCGTGCACCCAGTGCGAACCCTGCCGAAATTTTTTATAAAAATGCTTTTTTTACCCGAGCAGGCCTAGGGGGTCAGGGTGTTTCTACCCTGTCCCCTTTTCTTGTTTTTTTAATTTTTTTCAGCCTTTTTTCTTGTGACTCGGTTCAACCGAGTCCCCAGACGGCTGCTAACACTTCCGGGTTGGAACTGTTGGCAGCCAATCAGATTACAGGCTCGAGATCGGGAGGGTTCGCAGATCCTCAGTGGGGATATTTGTATATCTGGGAAATGTTTAAATTTCTCAGGAACTACTGAATGGATTTACACCATTTAACAAAAAGAGTGCTTTCTGAAACAAGAGCTACCTTTTTGCCAAATTTGGTGTAGTTCCGTTCAGCAGTTCGGGCTGTAGCCGGGTCTAAAGTTTCCTATGGAAATTAATATGGAGAAAATGTGTTTTGGGACCCCCCTTTTTCTCGGCCCCCGCTTGACGAATCACCCCGAAACTTTCAACACAGCAGCTAAAGTAAGCAGACCATTAGTTTTGAAAGTTTTGCGAAGATGCGTCAAACGGTGCCAAAGATATTGGCAAAACAAAAAATGCTTTTTGAATAGAAACAAGGTCCTATCTATAAATACCTACTGGCGACCGCCAGTAGGCAAAATATATGTATATATATATATTACAGACACACCTTCTTTAAGAAGAACAGGTCCCACTCAGTCATTATTCTTTAATTTCCAAAATTGAAATTCATACGGGCCAAATCTAAAGAAAGCCCCTACGCATTTCGGTCTCTCAAGCAACACTGCGCAGCCTCATGAAATGCCTGTGACCAAGGAGCTGCTGCTCCGAAACGCGTAAGGCTTTGAACAATTTCTGAAATAAAGAAGGCCGGTTTGCTTTAAGTAATCTGTTTTAGAGTGCGTCTTCAAACAGAGGATAAGTTGCAAGCATCTAAACTACGGCAGTCCAGCCGTGAAGACAGCACCACCCCTCAAGGTTCGAAGGGAGCAACAAGGACACAGAACTGATCCGAGTCTGTTGGTGGAGAAACAGAAATGCACAATCACCGAATAATTCTTTCTTCAGAAGCCCACTGGAGGGCTAGAAAAATGAAGTTACCAGCTTAGGAAAGCACAGAACCTACTAAAGATAATAATTAAATTGAAAGGCTCGATAAAACCCACTGGAGGGAAACAAGCTTAGACTACACGTCCCAGCATGCAACATAGGTTGTACTCACCTGCGGGGCCCACTGGAGGGCAAATTGGAATAAATTACATGCTGGGAGAAAGCCTTTCAAGCAACACTGCACAGCCTCATGAAATGCCTGTGACCAAGGAGCTGCTGCTCAAAAATTTCTGAAATAAAGAATGCCAGTTTGCTTTAATTAATCTGTTTTAGAGTGCGTCTTCAAACAGAGGATAATTTGCAAGTATATATACATAAAAAATTAAGCTGAAAGGAACTACAAATCCCAGCAGACAATGCAGTTATTACACTTGCGAGAACCTACTAAAGGAAATGGTAATAATGAAATGCAAAACGTTATGTCTTTTCAGTGAATCTGTGAGCTTCGTGAAGAGCCTGTGATCAGCTCCGAAACGCGTAAGGCAAGAAAAAGACTCGAAAAGTGAAATGCCGGTTGCTGTGAATAAAAAGAATTCCTTGAATTCGTCTACAGTGGAGTGCGTTTTCGAATTGGGGGCACTTTTGATGGATAATTATTTAACGGCAGCCCATCCGTGAAGACTGCACTACCCCGGAAATTTGAGTGGGGGCCATGTAAGCCTGAACTCTCAGAGCCGAATTGTGGGACAGTAGACAAGCTAGAGAACAGGACTTTTACTGATAAGAGGCCCACTGAGGGTAATATAAAATGTTTTACTTACGATGCATCACAGAATCTACTAAAGAGAAAAATTAAACTGAAAGGAACTACAAATCCCAGTAGACAATGCAGTTATTACACCTGCGAGAACCTACTAAAGGAAATGGTAATAATGAAATGCAAAACATTATGGGGTCGATTCCGATCTCGGCCGGAAGCGCACCTAACACTATTCGTCCGGAAAAAAACCAAGCCAAACGCGTGTTTCCCGACCGATTCGAACAGTCGTCCGAACGAGCAAGTACGATGCGCTTAACAGCACAGATTCCGAGCGAGCCGTACTTACCCATTCCAGCTCCTGTTCCCCGCCCGAGCCGGATCCGTAAACGCCGATTCGAGTCACACAGAAGCAAATACACAGCACCTTCCGGCCGGACTAGTACGATGCGCCTTCCGTACGCGCCGAACCCGTCGCTACGTCCGGCACGTCAGAGCATCCGGGAGAGCTGTACATAAGCTCCGATTCGCGCAACAAGACGATCCACGGCGACGAGACGAACAAGCCAGCGACGAGTACGAGTCGAAGCCACGAGAAACCCGAACGAGACGACCCAACCATGAATCCCATTGCGCAGGTCCTACCAATACTCTACATCTATTACCGGGACCGGTACGGACGCGTACGGCGCAGACGGTAAGTCAAACACCCACAACACAAACAAACGACACGTACCCGAAATATGTCACACACACATAGGGATGCAGAAATGACGTACACTAGCAACAGCAGAACCATAGGGGCGGGATGGCTATCACCAATGCCATACACACCCATAGGGGGATGGATGCCTACCACTACCACCACCCCTACTCAGGGGGGCCTGGATGCCTACCACTACCACCAACCCTACTCATGGGGGCCTGGAAGCCTGTCACTACTACCATCCCCACTCATAGGGGGATGGATGCCTACCACTACCACCACCCCTACTCAGGGGGGCCTGGATGCCTACCACTAACACCACCCCTACTCATGGGGGCCTGGATGCCTGTCACTACTACCATCCCCACTCATAGGGGGATGGATGCCTACCAGTAACACCACCCCTACTCATGGGGGCCTGGATGCCTACCACTAACACCACCCCTACTCATGGGGGCCTGGATGCCTACTACTACCACCACCCCTACTGATGGGGGCCTGTATGCCTACCACTACCACCACCCCTACTCATGGGGGCCTGGATGCCTACCACTAACACCACCCCTACTCATGGGGGCCTGGATGCCTGTCACTACTAAAATCCCCACTCATAGGGGGATGGATGCCTACCACTACCACCACCCCTACTCATGTGTGCCTGGATGCCTGTCACTACTACCATCCTCACTCATCGGGGGATGGATGCCTACCACTAACACCACCCCTACTCATGGGGGCCTGGATGCCTGTCACTACTACCATCCCCACTCATAGGGGGATGGATGCCTACCACTAACACCACCCCTACTCAGGGGGCCTGGATGCCTACCACTACCACCACCCCTACTCATGTGTGCCTGGATGCCTGTCACTACTACCATCCCCACTCATAGGGGGATGGATGCCTACCACTACCACCACCCCTACTCATGTGTGCCTGGATGCCTGTCACTACTACCATCCCCACTCATAGGGGGATGGATGCCTACCACTAATACCACCCCTACTCATGGGGGACTGGATGCCTACCACTAACACCACCCCTACTCATGGGGGCCTGGATGCCTGTCACTACTACCATCCCCACTCATAGGGGGATGGATGCCTACCACTAACACCACCCCTACTCAGGGGGGCCTGGATGCCTACCACTACCACCACCCCTACTCATGTGTGCCTGGATGCCTGTCACTACTACCATCCCCACTCATAGGGGGATGGATGCCTACCACTACCACCACCCCTACTCATGTGTGCCTGGATGCCTGTCACTACTACCATCCCCACTCATAGGGGGATGGATGCCTACCACTACCACCACCCCTACTCATGTGTGCCTGGATGCCTGTCACTACTACCATCCCCACTCATAGGGGATGGATGCCTACCACTAACACCACCCCTACTCATGGGGGCCTGGATGCCTACCACTAACACCACCCCTACTCATGGGGGCCTGGATGCCTACCACTAACACCACCCCTACTCATGGGGGCCTGGATGCCTGTCACTACTACCATCCCCACTCATAGGGGGATGGATGCCTACCACTAACACCACCCCTACTCATGGGGGCCTGGATGCCTACCACTACCACCACCCCTACTGATGGGGGCCTGGATGCCTAACACTACCACCACCCCTACTCATGGGGGCCTGGGTGCCTACCCGTAACACCACCCCTACTCATGGGGGCCTGGATGCCTGTCACTACTACCATCCCCACTCATAGGGGGATGGATGCCTACCACTACCACCACCCCTACTCATGTGTGCCTGGATGCCTGTCACTACTACCATCCCAACTCTTAGGGGGATGGATGCCTACCACTAACACCACCCCTACTCATGGGGGCCTGGATGCCTACCACTACCACCACCCCTA
The DNA here is from genome assembly GCA_963921515.1 of Calotriton arnoldi. Taxonomy (NCBI): domain Eukaryota; kingdom Metazoa; phylum Chordata; class Amphibia; order Caudata; family Salamandridae; genus Calotriton; species Calotriton arnoldi. Next base: position 798,696 of record CAWUFW010008550.1, read on the forward strand.
CTGATGGGGGCCTGGATGCCTACCACCACTACCATCCCCACTCATAGGACGGGTAATGCATGACACGACCTGCATACTCCAACATAAGGAATGTCAGCAAAAGACATCACCCCAACATCATGACAAGCGTGTGTAGTCTGTGTCAAATGCCTACAACACTGAACATGACAATGAACATACAATGTGACCCCCTATCACATGTGTCACACATAAATGTGTGTGGCCTCCACAATGCAAGCAGACCATGACCACTGTGGCAATGGGGTCTAAACCCCCATCATCACAGTGTCCAAAATGTAAGTGTGGGGTCCATAGCTGAAGCACATTTTGAACATTGTGGCAATGGGGTATAAACCCCCATCATCACAGTGTCCAAAATGTAAGTGTGGGGTCCATAGCTGAAGCACATTTTGAACATTGTGACAATGGGGTCTAAACCCCCATCATCTCAGTGTCCAAAATGTAAGTGTGGGGTCCATAGCTGAAGCACATTTTGAACATTGTGGCAATGGGGTCTAAACCCCCTTCCTCACAGTGTCCAAAATGTAAGTGTGGGGTCCATAGCTGAAGCACATTTTGAACATTGTGGCAATGGGGTCTAAACCCCCATCATCACAGTGACCAAAATGTAAGTGTGGGGTCCATAGCTGAAGCCCAATTGAACATTGTGGCAATGGGGTCTAAAGCCCCATCATCACAGTGACCAAAAGGTAAGTGTTGTCATGGAAAAAGCTGCAACTGCCAAACTGCATGGATGATTCCTGGTCACACAACAACAAACACATCAGAGGCAAAGTAGTGCTTGTGTCCCATAGCAACATAGATTGGGTGAGGCAAACAGTGCAGTGCAAATAAGACATACCTTTGGCCATGTGCAGACAAACATCACCCATGGGGGCTGACATTGTCAACATTTATCAATTACACAATGACAGAAGTGACCATCATAATGCAGACCCACATATCTGCACCAATGGACACACAAATGTAGATATCCTGTGGAGACTGTAGATGTGAGGTGAACAAATACCATACCATGGCAGCAATGGGACATACAAACCATGATTATTGTGCTGACTGATGACCTAGGAGTCCCAGGGACAGCAGGGAAATCCACCAAACAACATACAGCCAATGCAACACTAAAGATATGCCAATGCAGTGGTGCAGATGCACAAACACAAACAGTCAGCCTCACACTGCATATCAAACACAACAGGTGATGGGGGTGTGCCAGTGTCCCCAGGCAACCCCACAACACATGAGGAGGCCTGAATCCCAATTACACAGATGTGTATACAGTGCCACACAAAAGTAACTCATGGATCGGATTTCCCTATGTGGGCAATCAGGCATTGTTAGATGAGAGGGAGCCCAAATTACACAAGTCACACAAGCTTGTAGGAACAGCAACTAACACAGCAAGAGACAGACCCACCACAGCACTACTCCCAGGGACACCGCATTGTGGTGACACTAGCCTGCATGATAATCCCACTGTGATGACAAAGGTAGATGTCGTTCACACAGTGAACCACAGCCATGTGTCCTGAGCAACTAACTACCATCACACCTACACAAGCACAAATCAATCAGCACGGCCTGTCAGCCAAGGCCAATATGGAGGTAGGGGTCTAGCCATGCAACAACTCACATTTGCACACACTCAACACCACACACCTTGATCTCCACCAATGTGGAGCACATTTTGAACATTGTGGCAATGGGGTCTAAACCCCCTTCATCACAGTGTCCAAAATGTAAGTGTGGGGTCCATAGCTGAAGCACATTTTGAACATTGTGGCAATGGGGTCTAAACCCCCTTCATCACAGTGTCCAAAATGTAAGTGTGGGGTCCATAGCTGAAGCACATTTTGAACATTGTGGCAATGGGGTCTAAACCCCCATCATCACAGTGACCAAAATGTAAGTGTGGGGTCCATAGCTGAAGCCCAATTGAACATTGTGGCAATGGGGTCTAAAGCCCCATCATCACAGTGACCAAAAGGTAAGTGTTGTCATGGAAAAAGCTGCAACTGCCAAACTGCATGGATGATTCCTGGTCACACAACAACAAACACATCAGTGGCAAAGTAGTGCTTGTGTCCCATAGCAACATAGATTGGGTGAGGCAAACAGTGCAGTGCAAATAAGACATACCTTTGGCCATGTGCAGACAAACATCACCCATGGGGGCTGACATTGTCAACATTTATCAATTACACAATGACAGAAGTGACCATCATAATGCAGACCCACATATCTGCACCAATGGACACACAAATGTAGATATCCTGTGGAGACTGTAGATGTGAGGTGAACAAATACCATACCATGGCAGCAATGGGACATACAAACCATGATTATTGTGCTGACTGATGACCTAGGAGTCCCAGGGACAGCAGGGAAATCCACCAAACAACATACAGCCAATGCAACACTAAAGATATGCCAATGCAGTGGTGCAGATGCACAAACACAAACAGTCAGCCTCACACTGCATATCAAACACAACAGGTGATGGGGGGTGTGCCAGTGTCCCCAGGCAACCCCACAACACATGAGGAGGCCTGAATCCCAATTACACAGATGTGTATACAGTGCCACACAAAAGTAACTCATGGATCGGATTTCCCTATGTGGGCAATCAGGCATTGTTAGATGAGAGGGAGCCCAAATTACACAAGTCACACAAGCTTGTAGGAACAGCAACTAACACAGCAAGAGACAGACCCACCACAGCACTACTCCCAGGGACACCGCATTGTGGTGACACTAGCCTGCATGATAATCCCACTGTGATGACAAAGGTAGATGTCGTTCACACAGTGAACCACAGCCATGTGTCCTGAGCAACTAACTACCATCACACCTACACAAGCACAAATCAATCAGCACGGCCTGTCAGCCAAGGCCAATATGGAGGTAGGGGTCTAGCCATGCAACAACTCACATTTGCACACACTCAACACCACACACCTTGATCTCCACCAATGTGCAGCTGTGAAGCTCACATGGACTGGTGACATTGCACATGCACCCATGACAATCCCAGGGGTGGTGGTGGGAACTAAGGTGTGAAACCCATCACACATGGCCAGTCAACAAGACTCGTGAATGTCTGACACACTGCACAGTACGCCGTACATGGGCATGACGTGAAATCCACCCCAATCAATGGGATCCCGGACACAGTCACACACCAATGAAGAAGCCAAGGTGACACACAAAGAACACACATAGACAACTTCCAACATTGCAGCTCTGACCCTGAGGAGTGGCAGCAGTCACACACACGTGTCAATCACTGAAAGCTACCACAAACTGTAAATTACATGATTTGTGTAACCCACAAGTGCCAAGGGGAATCCTGACTGTGTCCCATCTGCGTTTGCCCACATCCCCAGCTCTGACAACAAAGACAACTAGGGATGACAACCTCATGAACATTAGTTTGCCATGCACCCACATCCCGGACAAACCAGGTCCAAGATGCTGGATGAACACAGGACAACTCAGCAAGCATCACAAACAGGAACATCCCTAGGGACACAGCCTGTGTAGGAAAAGGGAAGGGAACACACACAGACATGCTCACAAAACACACAACACGGGCCCAGCCAATGTCACGGGATTACACACTGCCATGAGGGCACTCCACTCCTGTGGAAGGTCCACTGTGCCAAACCTTGTCTGTTCACGACTCAAACATGTCAGCAGAACACTCGGTCAGTGAGTCAACAACTACAACACACTGAAGGCTCTGCTCACATCAGCCTGGGTACGGGAGTGTCACGTCAGTCATCTGCATACACCCTAAACACGTGTCAAGCAAGTTGCACTGTATACACAGATGAGTCCTTCAACATTGATGTGCTAAACTGCATGTCCAGTGGAGATGGGCACACAGTCAGGGAAATAGAAACATTGAACAGTGGTAAGCACACCAGATGTGCATCAGTGTAAGCCAAAGATGTTAATTTACAAATGCAAAACGTACATCCATGTGTCAAATGCTGAACATTACACCCTCAGACTGCAGCAAAGGATGCTATAGATCCAGACTACATTAGGACACATATCCCATGGACCACATGGAGTCCATCACAGCAACACTTCATTTTCCTGATCTGAACACTATTCCAACTGCAAATGCATGATGATACTCATCTACATGATGTACATCCAAAAGAAAAACCACAATTAAACAAAAAGAGGCTTTATTCAGCAAATGTAAAATTAACATTTTAAGTCCAAAAGAAACTAAGGCCAATGGCCAGTCCAAATACACAGTCCCAACAGGTTGATACGTGACAACTTGTCACCCATTGCTTTCCTGCACTGCTACGGACAGGGGACATCCCCCTCGGAGGGGCATACAAGGGGCAGGCCAGGCACCGCAGGGACAGGATCAGGGGATGCCAGAAGGAGGCAGTGAAGGGGTGGTGGGTGCAGGAGTGTCACCGGCAACTGCAGTGGAGGTGTCTGACTCAGTGGGGGCCGGCACCACTGTAGGGCACAACTCAGATGTTGTGGGTGCTGCAACCACTGCAGTAGGCCGGTCAGATGGAGTGGAATGGGTCCCCACTGCAGTGCCCGAGTCAGACGGGGTGGTTGTGGACTCCACTGCAGTGCATAACTCCAAGGGAGTGGAAGGGGGGGCAGATGAGGTGGGCAGGACAGAGGGGGGACCCGGTCTCCACACCAGTGGCACAAACAGGCAGAGCGTCTGGTTTGGGGGTGGAAGAGCAAGTGGTAGGGGGGAGGGCCTAAGCAGTTTGGGGATGCGGTATCAGTGTGTGGGGAACCTGGGGCAGGGTGTGGCGGTGGAACCTGTGCAGTGATGGCCTGGGGGATGGAGGAGAGAGACTGTGTGGTGGAGCTGCGTGGTGGTGGTGGTGGGGTCTTGCCCTTCCTGGTCCAGGGGACTTTTGAATGGGGTCCTCTGTCTGCCTGTGCCTGGGGGAGGGTGTCCGGGTATGAGGGGCACTCTCCTCTGTGTGTGGTGGTCGCCTCTTCCGCCTGGACTTCGTGTCAGGTGTATCTGTGGGGAAGAGGCCAAGCTCACAGAGGAAGAGCTTCTGGGAGGGGGGTTGCAGTTGAGGCAAGGGAAGGGCTTTTGGAGGGAGAGGCATCTGAGGACTGCGCAGTGCTCGTGGATGCGTGTGTGTGTGTCTGGGCCCCAGCCCCTGTGAGTGAGGTATCAGTGCCCTGACTGTGCGTGCGTGTGCGTCTGGATTTTGGTGTGTGTGCCTGTGTGCTGCTTGTGTCTGTGCTGGTGCGTGCCGGTGCCGGTGTGTGTGTGCTTGGGATAGGTAGGGTGCTGGGTATTGTGGATGGGGCAGAGGTAGGAGGGGCGAGGGACTGTTGCAGGAGGTACACTGCTGCCGTCAATGAGGAGGCCATGGTCTGATTGGTTCGATGTAGGGCAGACATGCCAGATGACATGCCCTCCATGAATGACACCAGTTGTGTCAAAAGACCCGTGTGTGCATGGAGGACACTTAGAATTGATGCCTGCCCTACATGGATCTGTTTCAGCAAGTCCACAGACTCTACACTCAGGGCAGCAGGGGGGACAGAGGCAGGGGGTGCGGTGCCTGGCATGAAGGAGACACGCTCCCCTACACGGGAGCCTCCACGGACATGTGGGATGGGAGCAGATGGGAGGGTGGAGATGGTGGTGGTGGCGGGGACAGACTTGCTTGACATTGCCTCTGGTCTGCTGACACCCGCCTCCACAAGGGAGTCCTCACTGGAGATGCTGTTTTCCCCAGCCGAGGTGGTCGTAGCTGAGGTATCCTCAGTGTGGCTCCCCTCACCCTCCATGCCACTGGGTCCCTCGGTCTCCCATGCAGTGGACCCAGTCTGGCTCTGCCGCTCCTCTTGGTCCGTGGAGCTGTCTCCTCCAGTGGCCGTGGATGTATCTGCAAACAATCAGGATAAACAGAGCAACATTAGTCACCTGTACTGACCACACACACCACAGAAAGTACAGCACATCACAGAGCAAGCCCTGCCATCATTTGCTAGACATTGCAATTAGTGCTGACACTGATTTCAAGAAGCCCATTGTCTGCCTGACAGTCAGTCATGCCACACATATCCTACCTGTCCATGCACCCATCTGTCTGCTGCCTGTTGTATGCGACTAATCATATGTGCACACATGCACCACATACACAGTTGTTGGACATCCAAGAGTATATATGGAAATGTGTCACTCCAAACACATGCCATCTCCTGCCACTGACTCAGTACATGTGTCAGGAAAAGTGATGGGCAAAGTCTCTGTTGATATGCGGGTTTTGCTTCCATCACCAGACACAATGATGTCCTCATGTCCTGATAGACAATGCAACAATGGTGTGCATGCAGGACATATCACACCACTGCTGGATCACCCTTTGCGATTGGAATGTCATGGCACAGGCCTGTCTGGCAAGTCAGTCATAACTGTCTCCTGTCACAGGGGCAGTGCATACACACAACACCAGTCTGCACTGTCTCACAATCAGGGGAGTTTTAGAAATGTAAGCCCTGTAGCTGACAGGTGCACATGTGCACCCCTGGCCACCCACATCATGAGGACTGAGATGATCCCACGTCAATCAAATGAGACATTTGAGTGACTGTAAACACAAATCCATACACATGAGCACTTCCCCGTCTGATGAGAATGAACCAAAGCTGCCGGCACCTCAATGTTTCATACAACATTGTGCACAGTCAAGGGATCAGTGACCTATGCATTGACCTATGTGCAGATCCCATAGTCATAACTCAGATGGCTGGCCACCCCAAATTGTTAAACACTCCAGGAGTCCAAATAGCAAGGCCACACCACGGTGACACAGAGGCACACACCTGAGTGCACTCCTCACAATGCCCAATATGTATGCTGACACACGGGAGTGGGAGAACAGACTGCCTTCGATGTACGGAGTAGGCATTACAGTCCTGGTCCATGTGCAACATGGTATTACCCTGAACACTAGGCAGGTGGCTATGTATGTGTCACATACATGATGTACATACTTCTGAGGCCCCTACCTTGGTCTCTGCAGCATCATGGGTGTGTGGCACATACCCCAGACATGTGGTGAGTCAGAGCAGCAATTGGAACACATATTAAAGCCATACCCAGAGTACATGTCAGATCACAGGCAATGTGAGCAATTGTACCACCCATGCAGCCCACCACAAAGTTCCTGTAACTGATGCTGTCCCCAACATGAACCACAGGTAACTGCAAATACACAGTACCCAAGTGACCTAAGTCACAGACTGTAAGGGCCACACCTGTGTATCAGATGAGGAGGGGGCATGACACAAGTGAGGGACATGAGTCCCGGACGACATGACAGTTGTACTGTGGAAGTGGAACCAGGCTAAAGGAGTGCATAGAGCATGTCAGTCATAGTACACAGTTGAGGCTAGCACTTACCCCCTCCTTGCTGCTGTCTGGCCTTCAGCTGCCCATCCAGGTCAGGGAAGACCACCGCCAGGATCCGGAGCATGTGGGGGGTCAGGGTCCGGTGTCCGCCCCTCCTGCGAGGAAGCGACAGCTTCAGCTGGACCCTTGCGATCCTCCGGGTCCAGCCCCGAAGGTCCTGCCACCTCTTCTGGCAGTTGCGGATCCTGCGCCTGTAGACCCCCACAGATCGTACTGCCCGGACGATGGTCAGCCAGATCTCCTGCTTCTGGTGGGCATCAACCTGTGAGGATGACAAAGTGAAAAGGCCATTACTACACATGCAACATTTCCGTGCATCACACAGTTAGATATACATGTCTCAATCACAGGGGCATATGATCTACACAGGCAGTGCAACTATGGCTATGAACAGTTTGCCAGCAGTTACTAAATGGTATCATTGCCTGGGAAGTAAAACCTTGTTGGAATGCACTGTTACTGCACTATACCTGTTCAGTGCATGTGACTACACACTTTGGGGGGTGACAACTACTCAGTGAGCATGCTAGCCACTGGTGTACACACTGTACGTCTTGCTAGTCAGACAACATGCACAATTAGTAAGGCAGTGGACAGCACACTCACCTGCTCCCCTGGTTTCCCAAACAGCTTGCTGTACTGTGGAAGGAGGCTGTCCAGCAGGGCCTGGTTCTCCTCAGTGCTGAAGGCTGGGGCTCTATCCACAGTACGTGCCATTGCAGTAGCCAGAGGATGCAGAGACAGCAGCAGTGGTAGTGGCAGATGTCGTCCTGGAGCAAGTAGTGCAGGCAAGTGAGCTCTCAGGGGAACAGCCAGCATTATATGTGTGCTGACGAGGCAGATACTGTCCCATGTGTCCAAAGTGATAGGTCCAAGTCGTTTGCATCTTCTGAATCTGGCCAATCCATGGAACTGCACCACTTATACACGCCCACAGCATCCTTCAAAAGTTCAACTTCATGACACCCATTAATTTGCAACATTGTTGTGGGTGGCCAACTGAATTCACTGCATCCGACTCGTTAAAGCTTCGAAAACGCGTCCGTTACCATGTCAGGCCATAGCCAATGCGTGTGCACCGATCGGTCCATTGCTGTACAATGCGTATTTCGAAAAACAACACGTATCCATTCACATCATATGCAATGTCCAATGGGTGCGCACCGATCGGTCCATTGCTGTACAACGCGTATCCGCTCACATCATATGCAATGTCCAATGCGTGCGCACCGATCGGTCCATTGCTGTACAACGCGTATCCGCTCACATTATATGCAATGTCCAATGCGTGCGCACTGATCGGTCCATTGCTGTACAACGCGTATCCGCTCACATCATATGCAATGTCCAATGCGTGCGCACCGATCGGTCCATTGCTGTACAACGCGTATTTCGAAAAACAACACTTATCCGCTCACATCATATGCAATGTCCAATGCGTGCGCACCGATCGGTCCATTGCTGTACAACGCGTATCCGCTCACATCATATGCAATGGCCAATGCGTGCACACGGATCGGTCCATTGCTATACGACACATCCCTGTACAAGTCACTCGCATATGTCACCATGCTTGTCACTGGTGAACGTATGCCAGCCACATTTACTTGCCAGGGACTCAGGGGCACACCTACAACACCACAGCCTGTCCACACTGTATCCTAAGGCATGTAAGGCTGCATTACCTTTTCTGTGTATGGGGGTCAACATGTGGTTTTTTGGGTGGCACTTGGGGACAGCCACTCCCAGGCTGTGCACGTGTTCATGGGGACAGAATCCTTTGTGTGTTGTGCACATGACCACTGTGATGTGCAACTGTTCATTTCAGAGCATGTGGCATGGTCACATTTCCAGGTTGTGTATGTGTATGTCATGTCACATACCCCCTGAGTCCCATGTGGGAAGGTATGTACGTCACAGGGTGACCCATTGCCACAATAGTGATGGCCCTCCACAGTCTGTGTGCATGTTGTGTTTCCGATGTCTCTGATTCCATGTGCACAATGGGAGACGTTGTTTGTGCATGGACTTTGATGTTGTGCGTGTGTGTGTCACAGACGTCCATGTCTGTCCTGCAGAGGCAACAGGGGCCACTACCTGTGGGAGTCATGGTTGTTTTGCTGACGTGTACATGATACGCCATGTCATGCCAGTGTCCATGTGGCAATACAGGGTCCCTGGGAATCTACCTGTCAATGAGCTGTGATGCCTGTGGCACATCTGTTCTGACCTGTCACTGTGGTGTGTGTTTGGAACGTGACAGCAGTAAATGGCTACTGTGACACAGCCTAATGATTTCCCATAGCACAACCTGGAACTTGTTGTCAACACATGTTGAACTGTGATGTTATATGTTGGCCATGTAGGTGCCATATATGTCCATACAGAACGGCACACACATCAGGTACTTGTGTCTCGTAATGATGTATCATGTGATATTGAGTATGGTCAATGGCACATATGTGGGGTGACTGACTATCTTTCTTTCTTCACCTATGCACTGCAGGGCACCAGCTGTCCATAGACCATTCCCTGATCTTGCAACGATGGTGGAACGTGACTGCATCCGACGGTACCGCTTCAACAGGGTGCTGATTGAGGAATTGGCTGTGCGGTTGGCCCCACATTTGCAACCTGGCCGGCCATACCCTACAGCGCTGACCCCCAAGGTGAAGGTGATGACTTCTTTGCCACCGGTACCTTTCAACACACTGTGGCGTCTGCTGGTGGGATGTCACCGACCATGTTCAGCCGTGTGCTATGCGATGTTTTGGAGGCAATGTTGAGATACCTGAACCAGTACATCTATTTCCCTAAACGTCAACAACTCACTGACGTCAAGAGTGACTTCTATGCCCTGGAGAGGATGCCACATGTCATCGGCTCCATTGATGGGACACATGTGGCTTTGGTACCACCACAGGCACATGAGCAGGCATACAGGAAAAGGAAACATTACCATTCGATCAATGCTCTGGTGGTATGTCTTGCAGATATGAGCATCTCACACGTGTGTGCCCGTTTCCCCGGTTCAGCACACGATGCCTATGTGATGAGGAGTAGTCGCATCCCGAGGATGATGTCACAGATGCAGAACCAGCGTGCCTGGCTTGTCGGTGTGTACTGACTTTGTACCATTGTGTGTGTTCTGCTATGTTGTATTCCGCCCTCTTTTCCAACTCAGCTAATGTGCAATTGTCTGTATGTAGGTGACTCCGGATACCCCAACATGCTGTGGTTGCTGACACCCCTCAGGAACCCTGTGACACCAGCCCAGATGCGCTACAATGAAGCACATGGTCGGACCAGGAGAGTGATCGAGCGGACATTTGGTCTCCTGAAGAGCCGCTTCCGCTGCCTAGACAAGACAGGAGGGGCCCTCCCATATGCCCCAGCAAAGGTGTGCAAGATTGTCATCGTCTGCTGCATGCTACACAACCTGGCAGTGCGGAAGGAGTTGCCTCTAATCCTGGATGACGATGACCAACATCCGCCACCTGTGGAGGATCCTGGCCTGGGCCACGATGCCAGTGATGATGATGATGATGAGGGTGATGTCCGCACACAGCTCATCACCAACTTCTTCAGCTGAATGTGAGTATCCAGAGATGTCATGTCAATGATGTGAGTTTGCATGATATGTGTGTGTGGTGCTCTGGTGCTGTTTGAGTGTGGCCATGTGCTACTTGACTGGATGCGTGCAGCGATGGGTCCTTACAGGTAGTCTGTACTCCCCAACAGTGTTGACATGCTAACTTGGTTTTGTGTAGGTATCTTGTGACATGTATTGGGCATGAGTATTGCAGTTCTGTCCTGTTCTTCAGTGCTTTTGACTGTGTGTCATGTCTGTCCTTCACAGGGTGCTTTCAGAGTTGTTTGGTCAACTCGGATCCCGCGACACCATGATTCAGCTTTCAGGGTGGCAGCAGTCGTTTCCCTACAGGTGATGTGCCACACACCCCTGGACTTTATTTCTTCTACACTTGTTGACTGTGTGGCCACTGCCACGTGGGATTACCTTGCATTTGTAGTGGAAACATGTTACAAATGTGTAATAAACCTGTGCTTCACTTTGGGATGTGCGTTGTCTGTGGTCACACATCTGACTGACATTTGCTTACTGCACCTGTGGGCTAGTTAACACAGACTCTGAATAGGTGTGGTGTCTGTGCATTCCACTGTATTTCCTGGCAACATCAGTGTAGGTGATGAGTCAGATGGCCCTGGTGTCTATGTGTTGTGTAGCCTTAGTGGTGTGTCTCCCTCATATGTGTCACGTCGCCATGACTCACATGACGGTGTTGAACTTGCTGTGGCAGTTAGCATGCACAGTGTCATTTAGCAGATCATCATCTCCATGACAAAAACAACGTTGGAATCACAACAGAGGCAAGTATGGTGTATTAGTGAGTTTATTTACATACATGTGAGGATAGTGCACAGGATGGTGGGTGCTGCACATTGGGATTGGAATCCAAAGTTCCCAGATGAGTTGGAAGTGTTGGTAGCAGAAATGTCCTGAGTAAAGTCCACAGTCATCTGATACATTAGTCCAACTTAAACTCCCCATGTCATGTGGGAGAGTTGGGTTGCATTCGACAGGGTGAACAGTTTGCACACAAAGGAGAATTTCCAGAACAGGTGTTGGGTTCCTGGGGGATGTACATGGCCATCGGCCTCTCAGTTGTCCTTCCTCGGACGACCCCTCTTCTTTCTGGGGGGACCCTCACGTGCAGGCCGCTGCGGTGCAGAGGACTCTCCACCAGAGTCATCCTCCCTCCCTGTGGCATTGCAGTTGTTGCGGCACCAGATGTTGTGGGCACACAGGGAGGTGTGGACATGTTGGTGCTAATCTGGCGGAGGCATGTCAATATGTCCCTCTGTACCGCTGTCAGTTCTTTCAATGTGTCCCACTTGGACTCCATGCCAGACATGTGTGTCTCCACACGGGACATGTGGGAGTCCAAGCGGGCATGATGGGCAGCCTGCTGCTGTTGAATGTCCTTGAGGATCCCCACTACCTGGCTGACCTCTACGGTGCTATTCTGGTAGGCATCAGCAATGCGTGCCAGTTGTGGGTCATCATGCAGTCCAGACCCCTCTGCAAACAGCGACCTCTGCCTACCACCCCTCCAACCACCCCTGGCCACACGTGTGGGAGCTGCCGTGGCACGCACAGGTGACCCTCGGCCCCCTTGGGGGTTGGTACTGGGGTTGTTGTCCGTTGCTTGATGGTGGGCTGTGGTCCCTGTGCTGTTGTCATTCAGTGTCCTTGGTCTGTCCATGTCGGTGGGGGTGGTCTGTGTGTTGGCAGATGTTGGAGGAATGGGTGCAGGGGGTGCAGATGGTGGTCCTGCTGGTGCTGCATGATGACTCACACCGGAGGTGCCAGGTTGGTCTTCGCCATCCGATGAGGGCAGAGGCAGTTCTACACCAGAGAGCTCAGGGTCCCCCGGAGCCTGGGACAGGGACTCCTCCTCATCTGCTGCTGTTTCCCCATCATCACCTGTTTTTGGAAGAGACACACAATGTATGTTATGTTTCTGCAGGCATCAATGGTTCAAACACATGACAGTTGTGACTGTACCTCTGGATGCGGCCCTGTACATTGCATTGTCCTAAGTTGTCACAGTCAGAGGTTGATATTGGTGTGGCTCATTGTCCTGCCAACCTGATGCATTTCAATGTGGATGTTGAGGTGTGTGCATGACCAGCATTGGTGGTATTTGGTTGACATCCGAGCCTCCTTCTCCCCCCAGCCCAGTTATCCCACCATGAAGCATGCCACCCTTGCAGTGGGTGCAGGTTGCCTCTCAAGATGTCAGTCAGTGGTGTCCTGCTGTTGGTTGGTGCCCAGTTCCCAGCAGGGCCTGGTACTCCCCACAACAGAGCACCATTGTCAGACATCTTTGAAGTGGCTTTTCACTCCCTGTGAGGTGTGCATGCTTCAGTGTGAGCTTACTGGGCCATGCGGGTGGGGGATGTTGAGCTGTGACTACCACTCCCATCATGCTATTGCCTACACCCCCCCTTCCCAGCATGCACATACTTCCTTCCTTTTGACTCTGCTTCCCTGTGGGGTGGTGTGCCTGTGCTGACAGGATGGCTGACAGTGTTGTCCTGGCGTTTGTTTGGCTACAAGTCCCAAAAGTGTCCCTGTGCTTCACACAGCATAACCCAGTGTGGTTGTTCTTTGTGGGATATTTAATTCGAGTGTAAGGCATTGCATTCTCCCAGGTGAGTTGTGTGGAGTTTGTGTTAAGGGGGTGTGTGAGAAAAGCTGCTGGTAACTATGGTCAGAGCTGTCAGTCCTCCTTCCCACCCAGCCAGATATCCCACCATGGAACGTGCTTCCATTGCAGGGAGTGCAAGTTGGCTTTCAGGATGTCAGTCAGTGGTGTCCTGCTGTTTGTTGGTGCACAGTTCCCAGCAGGGCCTTGTGCTCCCCACAGCTGAGGGCAGTGTCAGACATCTTTGAAGTGGCTTTTCACTCCCTGTGAGGTGTGCATGCTTCAGTGTGAGCTTGCTGGGCCATGTGGGTGGGGGATGTTGAGCTGTGACTACCACTCCCATCATGCTATTGCCTACACCCCCCTTCCCAGCATGCACATACTTCCTTCCTTTTGAGTGGACTTCACTGTGTGTGAGTGTGACAGCAATGGCAAGATGGCTGACAGTGTGGTCCTGTTGTTTGTTGGTGCACAGTTCCCAGCAGGGCCTTGTGCTCCCCACAACAGAGCACCATTGTCAGACATCTTTGAAGTGGCTTTTCACTCCCTGTGAGGTGTGCATGCTTCAGTGTGAGCTTGCTGGGCCATGCGGGTGGAGGATGTTGAGCTGTGACTACCACTCCCATCATGCTATTGCCTACACCCCCCTTCCCAGCATGCCCATACTTACTTCCTTTTGACTCTGCTTCCCTGTGGGTTAGTGTGCCTGTGCTGACAGGATGGCTGACAGTGTTGTCCTGGGTTTGTTTGGCTACAAGTCCCAAAGGTGTCCCTATGCTTCACACAGCATAACCCAGTGTGGTAGTTCTTTGTGGGATATTTAATTAGAGTGTGAGGCAATGCATTCTCCCAGGTGAGTTGTGTGGAGTTTGTGTTAAGGGGGTGTGTGAGAAAAGCTGCTGGTAACTATGGTCAGAGCTGTCAGTCCTCCTTCCCACCCAGCCAGATATCCCACCATGGAATGTGCTTCCATTGCAGGGAGTACAAGTTGGCTTTCAGGATGTCAGTCAGTGGTGTGCTGCTGTTGGTTGGTGCACAGTTCCCAGCAGGGCCTTGTGCTCCCCACAGCAGTACCCAGTTTCAGCCATCTTGTCAGTTCTTTTCCACTCCCTGTGATGTGAGCATGGTTCAGAGTGGTGTTGATGGGCAAATTGTGAGGGTGACCAATATCTGTGACTACAACTCCCATCATGCTATTGCCTACACTCACTTCACCAGCATACACAGAATTCCTTCCTTTCAGTGAGCTTCCCTGTGAGGTGGTGTTCTAGTGGTGGCAAAATATCTGACTGTGTTTGTTGGTTATATTTGTGCCACTGCCTTGCTCTATTTGTTGTTAGGTTTGTACATGTCATGACACAGTTACATGTCACTATGAGATGGCATGTATTGTGTTTATCTGACTAACATACACATCTTGGGATGATTATCTTTTGGTTGCTGTGGATTTGCTAAGGGTGCATGGTTTGACTATCCCCTTGACAGTGATGTGTGTGTATTGTCACACAATATTGTGTATATTGGTTGTGTACTCACCAGGCTCTGGGATGTTTGATAGTCCATATACGCTCACTGGTGGTAGGATGGCCCGCACCTTCTCCTCCCAGGGCCTGAGGTATAGTGGTTTGGCAGGAGGGCCACTGCCGGTGCGCTGACTCACGGCGTAATCCTTCTTGAGTAGGTCCTTGACCCTCCTGCGCACATCATACCACCTGTTCTGGATGTCTTCCTTTGTGCGCAAACATGGTGATTGTGCGTTCACCCTGTCGACGATCCTCTCCCACATCTTGGTTTTCTGCGACATGGGGGTCTGCTGGACCAATGTACCAAACAACTGTGGCTCTACCCTGAGGATCTCATCTACCAGGACTTCCAATTCACTGTCTAGGAACTTTGAATTCTTCTTTGGGGGCATGGTGTTGGGTGGTGGTGGGGATTGATGTGTGTGTGAGTGTGCAAGTGAGGGTGGGTGAGTGTAGGTTTTGCTGGGTGTATGTGAGGGTGCTATTTGTGAGGTGCTAATGGTGTGTGGCTTGTGTGATGGATGAGTTGTGAGTGTGTCTGTGGTTGCTGTCTGATGGTGTTCTGTGGTGGCAGGTCAGTTGAATTTGCAAAGGATCATGGTAGGGATTTGTGGCCTTTCTATGGGTGGAGTTGTGGGTGTGTCCTTGTTCCATGTTTTTTTCCCCCTGTATTTATTGGCTTTGTCATTGATTGTTTGGCCCTTTTTTTGGGATTTTTTCCTTTGAGTTTTTTAGGCATGTAGGAGACGTTCTACTGACCGAGTAGGACGCTGCAGTTGGCTCTTGCGGGCTTCTCCGAGTCTTTCAAGCTGTGTTCCTGCTGGGTTTCATGTGCGGCATACGCGTCGGTCGCGGAGTATTGGGTTGCTTCGGCTGGGTTTTGTATGCATGTCGGTCATACGGCTTGGGCTCCGTGCGACTCGGTCTGGTTTTCCACGCATTGCATCGTACTGCGCGGGTCGGATTTTGCGGGTACGTTTCGGTCGGGTTCATTCCTGGTGCGTGTCGGTCTGCTCGATTCGCGTAGTTTCCCGGCCGGATAGCTTGTTTCCGTGCGGTTCGGTCGTTCGGCTTGTGTTCCGTACGAGTCGGTCGTGATTCACATGCATTTCATCGTACTACGCGGATCGGGCAGCGCCGGTACGTGTCGGCCGGACAACATTCCCGTACCGAGTCGGTCGGTATGTTTTCTGGCCCGAATCGGAATCGGCCCCTATGTCTTTTCAGTGAATCTGTGAGCTTCGTGAAGAGCCGGTGATCAAGGAGGGAGCCTCCGAAACTCGTAAGGCAAGAAAAAGACTCCAAAAGTGAAATGCCGGTTGCTGTGAATAGAAAGAATTCCTTGAATTCGTCTACAGTGGAGTGCGTTTTTGAATTGGGGGCACTTTTGATGGATAATTATTTAACGGCAGCCCATCCGTGAAGACTGCACCACCCTGGGAATTTGAGTGGGGGCCACGTAAGGCTGAACTCTCAGAGCCAAATTGTGGGACAGTAGACAAGCTAGAGAACCGGACTTTTACTGATAAGAGGCCCACTGAGGGTAATATAAAATGTTTTAATTACGATGCATCACAGAATCTACTAACGAGAAAAATTAAACTGAAAGGAACTACAAATCCCAGCAGACAATACAGTTATTACACCTGCGAGAACCTACTAAAGGAAATGGTAATAATGAAATGCAAAACGTTATGTCTTTTAATTGAATCTGTGAGCTTCGTGAAGAGCCTGCGATCAAGGAGCGAGCCTCCGAAATGCGTAAGGCAAGAAATAGACACCAAAAGTGAAATGCCGGTTGCTGTGAATAAAATGAATTCCTTGAATTCGTCTACAGTGGAGTGCGTTTTCGAATTGGGGGCACTTTTGATGGATAATTATTTAACGGCAGCCCATCCGTGAAGACTGTATCTGGAAGGGTACCCAAGACCAAGCCTATGACTTTGTTAATCTACTTAATGATAACTCTTTGAACTTATCGTTCAGCAGCAACACTAATGAAACCACAATTGAATTTCTAGATCTGAAATTAGAGGTGGTAGGAGATAATCTCACAAGCAGGCTTTTCCGTAAAGAAACAGCTGGCAATAGTCTGCTTCATGCAGACAGCTGCGTCCGACTAATCTAATACATAGCATCCCTTATGGTGAGCTATTACGTGCTAAAAGAAACTGCAGTACTGAAGAAGGGTTTCAGAAAGAAAAGAATATTATGGTACAAAGATTTGCAGAGCGAGGGTACGGGAAGAAAATCATTAGACAAGCAAGTAATAAGGTAGAAAAACTTAAACGCAATGATTTGCTTGTACTGAAGACAATGATAGAAGAGGACATTGATAAACAAATCAGATTCATTACATCCTTTAATAGCCAATCGTGGGAAGTGAGACGTAGTCTTAAAAAATATAGGGACATTTTAAAAACTGATCTAGATCTAGTCAAACCCATTGGAGACAGTCCAGCAATTACTTTAAAAAAAGCGAGATCCCTTAGGGACACACTAAGTCACTGTCTAGTCACCCCCGAAAAAGAGACAATGGATATTAAAGGCTTCTTCACATGCAGAAAATGTAAGGCGTGTAAGTTCAGTGATAACTGTAAAACTGTAAGATTATCAGAGAAACAGCCAGTACATAAAATCCTTAAACATGTTTCATGTAATACAGAATTTGCTATCTATGCTCTTAAATGTCCCTGCAATAAATTTTATATCGGGAGTACCATCCACAAAGCTAAAAAGCGAATATTGGAACATATGCGAGCTATCCGCAATGATGATAAACAATACCCGATTGCAAGGCATTTTAAATGTTTCCACAATCAAAACTGCAATTTGCTGAAATTTTGTGTACTGGATAATATTCCAATATGAGAAAGAGGAGGAAACAGAACTTTGCAATTAAGAAAACTGGAATTAAAAATGATTATTAGATATAACACTTTACATCCCACAGGCCTTAATCTTGATGAGGAATTGGCGGTACATTTATGTTAATCATCATTGACTTCTCATTGTATAGAAACAAACCTCTTCTCGAGAATTTGATATTGGGTTTAGATGTTTTTTAAGTTAAAATATGTTGCTACATACTTTATTTTAACCACTATCTTTTGTTGTTTTTTGCAGTTATTCGACAACATCATTGAAACGCAGGAGAGCTACTATATATGACTACTGTTACACAGTAGGACTGTCACTTTCCCTCTCATTTTTGTTTTTGTAATTAAGAATTCGCAATATTATTTGATTTATGAGAAGAATTACAGGCTGACCGTTTGAATACAATGTATATCTTGTTAATACGTAGCCCACTAGGGCTGAATTTGGACAATAATAATTCTAACTGGACACAAGATATACATGGCAATACGTGGCCCACTTGGGCAGAATTATTATGATAATGTTTTTTTAAATGTTTCAATTGTTGATGATTGATTTAACAGATCTTCATTTATAGTTTGAACAATTGTATTCATTAACGAGGACTTGACATACAGTCTTGTCCACTTGGGCTGAATTGTATTGATTTGTTGTTAAAATAACAGCGTATCGTTATAGCGAATCTTATTATGAATAATTCTTAATTTTGAGAAGGGATACAATAATATGAATTAATGTCTCTGTTTACTCTGCGTTTGATGTAAATAGAAATTTTGTAGATTACACAACAAAAGATGTTTTCTATTTCTATGATATGCACATATCACATGACGAGTTCTGTATAAGAACCAGGAAGTAACATGTAATCCTTACCATGATCAAGGAGCACGTAGCTCCGAAACACGTCGGGTTGTTACTGACATTTACTAATTAAAGCACGCTGGTGAATTTGAGCCACAGTACTGTGGTTTGTGACTGTGTGGATTGGACGCTGATTGTCACCTACAGGTTGTGTGGTATATATATATTATCTACTGGCCGTCGCCAGTAGATAGTTATAGTTAGAACCTATTTTCCATAGGAAATCCGCGACATTCTATTTGAAATAACTCTCTTGCCGGTTGACGTATCTTCGCAAAATTTTCAAACTTTGTGGGGCGCTCCGGTCCACTCCTACCCTGAAAGTCTCGGGGTGATTCGTCAAGCGGGGGCCGAGAAAAAAGGGGGTCCCAAAACGCGTTTTCCCCATTCATTTTTCCATAGGAAACTTTAGACACGGCTACAGCCCGAACTGCTGAACGGAATTACACCAAATTTGGCAAAGAGGTAGTTCTTGGTTCAGAAAGAACCCTTTTTGTTAAATGGTGTAAATCCGTTCAGTAGTTGCTGAGAAAATCAAAAGTAAAAGTACATATATATCTATGGGCACGGAGGATCCGCGCACCCTGAGCGCACCCTGCGCGCACCGTCCCGATCACGAGCTGCATGTTAATTGGCTGTCAGCTGGCTGTCAACATTCCGATTCAGGAAATGTTGGCAGCCATTTTATCCCTCGGTAGAACCGAGGGACAGAAACAAGTGCGCAAAGCGCACAAAGGGAGCAGGGTAGAAACACCCTGACCCCCTAGGTCTGCTCAGGGGGTCCCACAAGGACCCCTGGGCAAAAAGCATTTTGTTTTTAAAAAAAAATCGGCAGGATGCGCTCAGGGTGCGCGGATCCTGCTGATAAAAAAATCGAGCGCGGTCTCCGCGCTCGATGTCAATTGCCCCGGGTGGGCCAAGTCCCGGGGGCATGCTGAGGGGTTTATTTTATGTATGGGGGCCTCTAAGGGCCCCAAGCCCGAGGACCGCCACCCCCGGGGCTTAATTAAAAAATGGTGCGGGAGGGCTCTCCTGCCCTCCCACAGCCCTGGGGACCGCCACCCCCGGGGCTTCTTTTTAAATTTAAAATAATGTGTGGGGGGCTCCAGCCCCCACACGCCCGGGACCACCACCTCCCTGGGGCACATAGAAAATAAATGTGGGGGTCCGTTACGGACCCCGAGCCCCGGGGACCACCACCTCCCGGGGCTGTGCAATTCAAGGGAGGGGGCCGCGCGGCCCCCTCCTGGAGCCCTTGATGGCCCTGGGGACCACCACCCCCAGGGCCGGCTCCTGCAGTGTCCCGGGGTGCCTACCCCGGGACACTGCTGTTTGCAATGACAGGACGGGAGCCTCGCGGCCCCGTCCTGTCATTACAAACCGCTTTGGATATTGGAAGAGAGAGCAGGGAAGCTGCTCTGCGCTAGTATCCAAAGACAATTGCTTTCCACACGGGGAGCAGCATGTTAGCTGCTCCCCATGTGGAAAAGCAATGCCGGCTCGCGCAGGAGGCGGGGAGCCGGCTGGGACTGTGGGGGATTGGGGACCCCCACAGTCCCCAACCAGAGGCCAGGCCCCTGGGGATGGGGTCCCCGGGGCCATAAGTGGCCAGGGAGGGGGCCACGCAGCCCCCTCCCCAAATTAGTAAAAAAAAAAAAAAAAGTGCAAGGCCGGCCCCGGGGATGGGGTCCCCGGGGCCTTAAATGGCCTGAGGAGGGGGGCCACGCAGCCCCCTCCAAATAAAAAAATTGAGGGTATGCCCCGGGGATGGGGTCCCCGGGGCCAATACAGGCCCAGGAAGGGGGGCCACGCGGCCCCCTTCCCGTTTTTTTTTCATTTAAAAAAAAAAAATGCCCAGGCCCCGGGGATGGGGTCCCCGGGGCCAAAGTGGGCAAGGGAAGGGGGCCACGCAGCCCCCTCCCTTTAATTTTTTTTTTAAAAACAAAAAACGACCGGCATCGTGCCGGAGGCCCCGCCCCCTCCCTGCAGTACTCTGCAAACGCGCCCCTGGCACGTTTTAAGAAGGAAGTAATTCCCCTTGAATACTGGGGGTCCCTGGGGGCCAACTAGCCCACCAGGAACCTCCAGTATGCCCAGGGGCTGCGTTGCAGAGAGGTGTACAGAGGCCACGCCCCTTTTTACACCTCTCTGCAACGCAGCTCTGTGGCGCTTTTAGAAGTATATGGTGGGCTAGTTGGACTCCAGGGACCCTCAGGATTCAAGGGGGCTTAATCCCCCAACTTAAAACGCGCCACGGGGCACATTTGCACAGTGGTGAAGGGAGGGGGCAGGGCTTCAGGTGACATGTGTGCAAACAGGCCCCGTGGCGCGTTTTAAGATAGGGAATTAAATCCCCTTCAATCCTGAGGGTCCTGGGGCCAACTAGCCCAACAGGTACATCCAGAAAGCGCCACAGAGCTGCGTTGCAGAGAGGTGTAAAAGGGGTGTGGCCTCTCTACACGTCTCTGCAACGCAGCCCCTGGCGCATACTGGAGGTTCCTGGTGGGCTAGTTGGCCCCTAGGGACCCTCATGATTCAAGGGGACTTAATCCCCAACTTAAAACGCGCCACGGGCGCGTTTGCACAGATGTCACCTCAGGCCCCGCCCCTCCCTTCACCATTGTGCAAATATTCCTCTAAAATCTGCCGAACTACGAATTCCGATTTACTCACCTGTTATCAGGAGAGACCTCAGTGCTGCATCTTTCAGCCCAGTACTAATCCTGAAAAGTAATTTTAACCGTACTTACCAGTAACTTGAATTTCCTTCCATAGGATATCATTGCCTGCTTTTTGCTGAAAAAGTTTCTAAGTGTTGATTTTTGAAACATACAAATATTCCTCTAAAATCAGCCGAAATACGAATTCCGATTTACTCACCTGTTATAAGGAGAGACCTCAGTGCTGTATCTTTCAGCCCAGTACTGGTCCTGAAAAGTAATTTTAACCGTACTTACCAGTAACTTGAATTTCCTTCCATAGGCTAACATTGACTGGTTTCACTTGGAAATTCTTCTAAGTGTGGAGTTTTGGAACTTTAAAATATTCCTCTAAAATCAGCCGAAATACCAATTCCGATTTACTCACCTGTTATCAGGAGAGACCTCAGTGCTGCATCTTTCAGCCCAGTACTGGTCCTGAAAAGTAATTTTAACCGTACTTACCGGTAACTTGAATTTCCTTCATAGGCTAACATTGACTGTTTTCACTTGGAAATTGTGGAGTTTTGGAACTTTATAATATTCCTCTAAAATCAACCAAAGTACGAATTCCAATTTACTCACCTGTTATCAGGAGAGAACCAAGTGCTGCATCTTTTAGCCCAGCACTGACCCAGAAAAGTAATTTTAACCGTACTTACCAGTAACTTATATTTTCTTCCATAGGAATCCATTGTCTGGTTTTCAGCAGAAAAGTTTCAAAGTGTCGATTTTCACAAACTACAAATATTCCTTAAAAATCGCCTGTATGACTTAAACGCATTCTTTCAACTGTTTACAGGAGATGCACCAGTGCTGGATCCAGGATCCAACACTGAGTAAGAAAAAGTAACGATACCAGTTTTTACCTGCTAAGTGAATTTCCTTCCATAGGATAACATTGGTGATTCTATGAGAAAAAGTTTCTAAGTGTCAACTTTTAAAATACAATAATATTCCTTAAAAATCACGACTGTAACCAAAACGCTTTTACTCAACTGTTTACAGGAGATGTCCCAGGACTGAATCTAGGATCCAGTTCTGTGGTTAGAAAAGTAATCCATAAAGTAACTAATTGCATTTAACTAGAAATTCACATTGAGCTGAATGTTGCATTGTGTTTGAAAATGTGTTGCCCATTGCAACAACTGTAACTACTGTACTTAAAAGTCTATTGCCTATGTGCAAAGTATTTAAACTAAAGTAATTCATTCTCAGAAAGTATTTTTTGTAATGTAATGTATAATGTAATTACAATGTAATTTAAAAAATAAAATATGTAAAAGAAAATTGTTTCTAAAAATGTAGTAAATCAGTATGAAAAAAATTAATATAACAATTAATACATTTAAAAATTGTCATTTACAAAACCTTTGAAATTCACTCAAAAAACCGTAGGTTTCAGACATGTTATAGTTAGGAATTAGCATTTAAAAAACCTTTGAAATTCACTGAAAAAACCATAGGTTTCAGATATGTTATAGTTAGAAATTAGCATTTAAAAAACCTTTGAAATTCACTGAAAAAACCATAGGTTTTAGGGACAGTTATAGTTACTTGGACATTGCACTCGTACAAAACCCGTGAAATTCCCCGTTATAGTTAGTTCAGCTAACTATAACTCGCGCCCGCAATGCACTGCTGATGACGTCACATATTACATCACTCATGACATGGTCAGTGACATCACTGATGACATCACTGATGACATCTCAAATGACATCACTGATGACATCATCCACGTGATAATCTGATGCACCTCCTCACACCCTAATATAACCTTTGATACACCCACTCTAAATTACAGACTGCCATTCGCAAAACCATAGACACTCCAACACCAATAACTACATACCCACTCACTGATTCATAGGTCTACGCACACATCCACTCACTCACCCGTACAGTCACTCATACTTACGGTCACTCAGTACAGGACTATCATATGCACTCATACTCCTATATAGACACTCAAACACCGCCACTCATCCATAGAGGTACTCACACACCTAGTCAGTCATGCAAATAATTAAACACACTGCCATTTACTCACCTATACAGTTATACACACACCAGCTCACTTACTCATACAAATACTAGCACATTCTTACGCTCTTATACAATCACTGATACAAGCACACACTCATTCATACAGCCACTATCACAATCACTCACTCTCGCTTATAGCTATTTATATACTCCAACACACATATATACTGCCTTTCACATATGTAGTTACTCACACATGTACCACTGGGACATACATTCACTCACTAACACACTCTTACACACACTTACCCACCCATACAGTCTATCACAGATGCACTCTTGAAACCATCCACCCAGTGAATCACCCACTCACACATCTATGCACAGAGTCGCACACACCCCTCCCACACAAACACTCAGGCACCCATACAGATACTCAGACAACCATTCAATAACTCATATAGACACTCATGTAGCTATTCACAAACACATTCAGCCACTTACACAGCAACAGACAGACGGATACAGACATTCACCCAGTTTAGTCACTAACCCATGCATTCAGTAAGATACGTTAAATCACTCACTTATAGAGTCAGTCACGCACCTACTAAATCATCCATACAGACACTTACACACCCACTCATTCTTCAATACGTCTTTTCCTATATATATTAAAAATATTTAAACTTTACAGAAACACACAGTCACTGGATGATGTAATCAGTGATGTAATTTGAGATGTCATCAGTGATGTCACTGACCATGTCATGAGTGATGTAATATGTGACGTCATCAGCAGTGCATTGCGGGGGCGCGAGTTATAGTTAGCTGAACTAACTATAACGGGGGAATTTCACGGGTTTTGTACGAGTGCAATGTCCAAGTAACTATAACTGTCCCTAAAACCTATGGTTTTTCAGTGAATTTCAAAGGTTTTTAAATGCTAATTTCTAACTATAACATATCTGAAACCTATGGTTTTTTCAGTGAATATATATATATATATATATATATATATGTATTTTCTATAGCTTTATATATATGTCAGCAAACATTAGTTGGTAAGTATTTAGGTAAGTATATGTAAGTATGGAAAGGTGTCTGTTTAAATATGCTGGTGGGTACTGCAAAATATTTAATTATACAGCTATATATGATATATTTTATTTATAGGTTTATCTTTCCTTATATATTTTCATAAAAGAATAGTTTTATAAATTATTTTTAAATTAACAAAAAAAACAATATTAGGGATGGGATGTAATGGATATAGGGGTATTGGTTGGGGAAGTATATTAACACTCAGGTGTAAAGTTTACTACATGAGTATTCATTTCTTAAATATGACTTTATGGGGTTTTTATACTGTGATTCTTTTTAAAAATATTTTTTACATTTGAAAACAACCCTTTAGGGGCAGGATGCAAGGGATTTAGTGATATTGGATGGTAATATGTATTAATACTCAGGTGTCAAATTTATTACCTAAGTATTATTTTTTAAATATTAATTCATAAGGTTGTTTTATACTGTAATTATTATTTTTAAATATTTGTAAAATTAGAAAACAAACCTTTAGGGATGAGATGCAAGGGATATAGGAGTATTGAGTGGGTAAATGTATTAATTCCCAGGTATCTATTTTAAAACTTGAGCATTAATTTTTAAAACAAGAATTTATAGAGTATTTATTACTGTAATATTTCCTTAAATTTTTTTTTACAACTAGAAAACAAACCTTTAGGGATGGGATGCACAGGATATGGGGTGTTGGGAGGGGAAGTGCATTACTGCTTGAGTATTAATTTTAATACCCGAGCTAATTTTGAAAACATTCATAAATTATATATTTGGCATCATGTATAATTGAACTTAAAGTAGGACTAAACTTAAAATAAGGAAAACATTTTGTAAAAATAAAGCACCATTAGCAATATTTTTTGCAAATATAAAACCATTCTAAATCATTTTATTGTAAAAGATAAAAAAACTACAACAGGTGTATTAATTAAAATATTTATTAAAATAGTTTAAAAAATCTGATAACATTTTCATAAATAGTTAAAAACATAACTTATTTTACAAAAGAAGAATATTTATTTTAAGTAGTTTATAACATACTTTTTACAATTTTTAAAATATTATCCAGGAGTTTACCATTGACTTTAATAGGAAAAATTGTCCTTTTTTTCTTTCTACTTTCCAGTTTGACGTAAACGGTTTTGCGTCTGTTTCTACAGTTGGTGGAGCATCGCAGTCAACATCGGATGAAAGGAAAAGCTGCTGTCAAATAAGAAAAATTTACTTGACATTTTTAAACATATAGGTGACTAAGGTTATGGTATGGAGAGTTGGGGGGAGGTAGATAGATGGTGTTTAGTAAATAAATGTATTTTATTGCTCTTTTAACCACCTTTACATCCCCATGCAAGTTGGGTTAGTATGCTCACATCAGGACGGTTATTCATTTTCCAGCTCAGGTTTAAAAAAGTTGGGAAAAATTCATGAATGCAACTTTTTTAAACCTAATTGAAAAAAGCAGCATTTTATTTTTTTGTATCATGTTTTTTTTATCATTTTGTGATTATAGAAGAAAAAGATCACAGCGTTGATGGAAAAACTTAATTCGTGGATGGATTGCTGCAGGTTTTTTTTGGGGGGGAATCGTTTTTTGAAAATGGATGCTTCTTTTCATTTTTTAAACAATGGAATTTTGGGAGAATTTATTTTTGGGATTATTTTTTGCATTTCTGTGGATTACAGAAAAGTGGGATTTAGGAGAAGGTTTTTTAAAAAAAAGAAAACGCGTGTAGGCCTTTACGGAGATTTGGATTTTACACTTTGAATTATTGGATTGCTCAGGACTCTTGGTGACAGGATTTAGGAAATATCACCAAGAGTCAAAGAAAGAAGACAACTACAGGTAGAAATGTAAAGTGTTCTTTAATTTAAAAAAAATAATTAAAAATGCTATTTTAATGTGTTAAAGTTGTTAAAACAGGCAAGTAATTTTAAAGGGTATTAGTTAATGTTAGTAGGGTAAGATGTATGCAATATTGTCTAGGTAGCCTGAAGCTCCCATCAATGGAAATTGATGGAGTTTTGCCAATAGTCTCTCAGACTTTTTTTAGAAATACGGGGATTCAGACTACCTGACAATTATTTTCTTTGTTCTTTTTTTCAAAATTTCCAGGAAATGATAAAGGTTAGGGTGAGATCTTCCGATAGATTTCTTGAACAAATTATGCCATTCCTTTATGGCATTGTTTGTTTTCGCTAAGCAGGTCGAGTAACAGCTCCATCAGTCAATAGGAAACCTAGGCTTCCTCCTATCACCTGACCTGCTTAGATGGCTAATCAAAATGTCCTGGAAATAATTTAGAAGTGGACCCAAGTTTTCCTCATTTTGTATAAAGTATTACAATTGCATAATTGATGTGTAGAAGTTGTCCACACAGTCAGGAGGTACAAAACACAAAGCTGTTAATTTTTTAACTCATATTAAAGTTTACTGTTTGACATGTAATCCTCAGCTGAAGACGCTTTTTAAAAATTTTCGGCACTATGCCTGGGAAAAGTGAAAAAAACATCCTTAAATTTTTGTGTCGGGGAAACTTTTAGTAATAGTATTAATCATCTATTTATTTATTTAACTCATTTATAAGGCGCACGAATCATCCCCAGGGGGATCTCTCGGCACCCGAGAAGGAGGCAAATGAGGGAGGAGTATAAAATTCACTCGATTAGAATAGCCAGGTCTTGAGCAGCTTTTTAAATTGTGGAAAGTTTGGGCAGGCACGAAGATATTCGGGGAGCTCATTCCAATGTTTGGGGGCCAGATAAGAAAACGCAAGACCCCCCATTTTAACCTTCCTTATTCTCCTGCCACAGAGCAGGCTACGATTACTGGATCTAAGTTGTCGCCCAGGTAGGTAGAGTTCAATTTTGTTAGTCAAATAGGACGGGCCCAGACCGTGCAGGGACTTGAAGACCAGGCAAAGTAGCTTAAAAATGGCTCATTTCCTCACCGGAAGTCAGTGTAAAAGGCGCAGGAGAGGGAGGGAGGGAGTTCATGCTGGTTTGTTAAGGGTAAGACGGGCTGGGGTGTTCTGCACTACCTGAAGCTTGGATAGCAGGTCCTCCCTAATTCCTACCAACAAGGAATTGCCATAATCAAGGCGACTGATAAGGAGCGACTGGATAAGGGTCCTTCTCGCGTTCAGAGGGATCCATGGAAAGATCTTTCTAAGTAATCGCATGGTCCCGTAACAGGTTCCTGCGAGAGTGTTTACCTGATCTTCCTTTGAAAGCTTATTGTCTATTCTGACCCCTAAGTTCTTAGCCCAGCCCCTAGGGGCAGGTGCTTCTCCTAATTCTGTAGGCCACCAGTCCGCGCTCCACAGTTCTTCAGCCTTGCCGAACAACAAAATCTCTGTTTTAGAGGAGTTGAGTTGTAAAAAGTGATTCCTCATCCAACTGGCAATACTCGTCATACAGGACATAAATTTAGCCTTGGTTTCTGCGGGGTTGTTCTCAATGTGTACTATCAATTGCGTATCATCGGCATAGGAGATGGTTTCAAACCCATGATTTCTGATGATAGAGGCCAAGGGAGCAACATAAAGATTGAACAGCGTGGGGCTCAGTATAGAGCCCTGTGGGACCCCTTGTCCACTACAGTTGTATGTGACACAAATGAGTCCAACTGAACACATTGTGTTCTATCGGACAAGTAACTCTGAATCCAGTTAAAAGCCGGGCCTCTGACACCAATCTCTCGGAGCCTGTTCAACAAGATACGATGAGAGATGGTGTCAAAGGCCGCCAACAAGTCAAGCAACACCAACAAGACTGGCGAGTCCTTGTCCAGTGACATCCTGAGCGAGTCCGTGACCTCTAGTAGAGCGGCCTCGGTGCTATAAGATGCACGAAAACCAGACTGAGACGGATCTAGTATTTTGTTGTATTCTAAATAACTAGAAAGATGTCTGTTAATTATTGTCTCCATGGTTTTGGAACAACAAGGGAGAAGAGAGATTGGCCTATAATTCTGTAGGTCCATAGGGTCTGCTGAGGCCTTTTTAAGCAGAGGCTTAATACGTGCGGTCTTCCATTTACGTGGGAAAGTCGCCGTCGCTAATGAGATGTTACATATCTCTGCAAGTGAGTCCGCTATGACTGAGGATAATTCAGACATGACCGCAGGTGGTACCGGGTCTAAAACAGACCCCGATTTCGCCTGAACTAGAAGGGCGCCTACCTGTTCACTAGTGATGATAGGGAAGCATTCTAACCTCGGGGAACAGGGATTTTCCTGGGGGAAGACTTCCTCATGAGCATCCTCTTCAGGCCCGAAGGAGTGATAAATTGTATCAATTTTATTAGTGAAGTGTCTTGCTAGGTTGTTGCATAGTTCCTGCGTTGATTGCGGAAGAGGGTTGTTTGCCCTTGGAGTAGTAAATTCCTTCAGGATGACAAAGAGCTCGCGCGAGGAGTCCTTGGCTCCTATAATGCGAGAGCCTAGATAGGATCTCCTGGCTACATTACAACTGTTTAGGTAAGTTCTATGGGCCTCTCGGTAGCACCTTTCATCTTGCACAGATTTGGACTTTCTCCATTTCCTTTCTTTTGCCCTACACAGGGCCTTTTCCCTTCTAAGTGTGTCAGAATACCATGGTGTCGTGGCTGCCCTAGTTTGTATCTTTACCATCTTCAGCGGTGCAACAGAGTCGAGAGCCTCAGTAATAGAGGCCTCAAATATTTCTAAGGCCAGGTCACAGTCATTGCAATTCTTGAGGTTTGGAGGGGTATAGACCCTGCTAAAGGCCGAGGATGTCACCTTTTTCCAACCTCTGCGAAAATCTTTGCGCGGTTGCGAAATACCGCAAAAGTTTGAGTGTGCCCAAGAAAAACTCAAAACCGAATGGTCCGTCCAGCCAACCCTCTGTGGAGGTTCAACTGTTAATTCTGGGATATTCGAGAAAATGGTGTCCAATACATGGCCCGCCAAGTGGGTTGGACTGTCAACTCTGGAGGAGAGGTCAAGAGATTCCATGGCAGCAAGCAGGCAGGCAGAGTCTGCATTAGCAAGTACCTCCAAATGATGGTTAAAGTCCCCTACAAGTAAGAACTTATCAGTTTGCAGCGTGAAAGGGGCCAGCCTCTCTAATAATGCTGTACAAAAGTCTCTCTTATTTCCTCCTGGTGGGTGATACACTAGGGCTCCCGTCCATTCAGTCTTAAGTCCTTGCTGTAATTTGAAGATCAGCAGCTCTAAGTTGGGGTTAGAGACAGAATCCAAAATCAATTATAATTTTCCTAGGACTTTTATTTACTGTTTTGGATTTTATTACTGATAACAATTGAGGGGCCGATTCCGATCTCGGCCGGTAGGGCTCCGAATCGGATTCGGCTTTACCGGATCCGATTCGGAGCCCTGTTTCCCGACCGAACCGTACGCGGGTCCGGCCGAGCGAGTACGATGCGAAATCGCCGACCGACTCGTCCGGGCGTCCCGACCGCTCCGACCGACTCGCTCCCGGCTCGAACCGCTCCGACCGACTCGCTCGGACTCGACTCGCACCGCGCAATGGAGACGTTTCCCGGCCGGGTAAGTACGATGCGCGCCGCGAGCGAGTCCGACCGAGCCGCGCACTCCGGCTCGTAAGAGCTGTCGGAGCCGTACTTTGGGGGTCCGTGTCGGACCCCCTGTACGCGTAGCCGCGCGAGTCGCACACAGGGGGACCCATGGGTCCCCCTACCTGTGCGTGTACGGCGCGAATCGCTTCGCCGCGTACCCGCTGTCGGGGCGCCCTTGTCCGACTTCGCACCCATTGAGTCAATGGGAGCCCGCGTACGCGTTGTACGACCGGCTCCCATTGACTTCAATGGGAGTCCGACCGACTCGAGTCCGATAACATACGGACGCATCGTACTCGTTCGGTCGGACTGCACGGGTCCGATTCGGTCGGAAATCTCTCCGGGTCCGGCTCGGTCGGAGAAATTTCCGGCCCGAATCGGAATCGACCCCTGAGTGTAAGTTGAGGATTGCTTGTCAGGGAGTAATCTGTACACTAATGGGACAGTAGTATTGTTTATGTTGGCATGAATACTGTAAATTTGGGTAAATTGATGGGGAGTTGACTTGAAAGTTCCATCCATCATCCAAATTTCAGTATCCTCCAGGGTTACCAAGTTATGATTTGTACTAAAGATTAGCAATTGTTTGAGAGGGTTCTCATTTTCATACAATATAGAGGGCCTGATTTCGATGTTGCGGTCTCAGGAGCGACCGACCTCCGGTCCCGATACTGCTATTACAATGCGATCACACATGGTGCGGTCGCGTACTCCCATTTCTCTATGGGAGCTTGTGCTGCGGTATTAAACCGGCCGTCGCACAAGCTCCCATGGGAGTTTCTGTTAATCCCTGCACAAGCTCCCATAGCGAAATAGGAGTTTCTGTTAATCCCTGCACCGTGTGGCAGGCACCTCATTGTGCCTGCCACACGGTGCAGGGATTACAAGGGGGCCCCCAACCGGAGGCCACAGGGAGAAGGGGGCCCCAAATTATTTTTTTGACAGGCTTTCCATGTCGGAAAGCCCAACATGGAAAGCCTGCCGGAAATTGACATAATAATCCCGACGGCGGAAACGCAGTCCTAAGAGATTACACTGAGGCCTCCAACTGGCCAATGGACTCCTTGAGCCTGTCCGAATCCAGCTGGAATGACCAGCGGGTTTTACTTTTACCGGCCTGCATTGTAATGCGGTGGTCGGAAGTGAAATCTACAATGTGCCTTGGTAAGACTCCGACCTGTGGTCAGAGGCTTTCCGAGTCACATCGTAATCATGCCCTAATTGTTCATTAGTAAAAGTAACTGTAAGTTCAGGGGGATGTTAATATCAGAGTAGGATTGTGGTGTTGTTCTTTGGGGATTACTCACCTGTTTTTGTCTCTGAACCATTCTCCTTAAATTGATTACTGTGGGCATACTACTAGCAACGTGCATGGAAATATTTTGTGCTACCTCACTGAAAACGGAGTCATTGGAGGTGAATGCTAGTATTTTTGTTTATTGGATGCTCTCCGTAACCTCAGTCTCCATTGCAGAGGCAGAGTCGTTATTTTACGCAAAACTTTCCACAGAAAATTACTCATCACACCTCCAATGACTCCTGGGCTCAGTTAATCTCTCCTTTAAATAAATGTAGCCACCATACTTTAGCAGCCTGTTTCCTCAAATACATTGTATGTAGCCTGCTTGAATGCAGTTTTCCATTTTACGGTGATCTGTTGGTAAAAAAGAGAAAAAGAAATTCATGATTGCAGTGTATTAAATGTGTACTATGGGAAAAAAATTGTATTGTTAATTCATGCACTCCGTTGGAGGGGAAATATTAGTTAGAGAAAATTTAATTTTTGTTAGTGTTTTATTTTGTGGAAAGTGAGTTGTTACTTTTTGGCAGTTTATATTTTAGGAAAAAATGTATTACCTGGTGAGTATTTTGGGTGTTCATATGTGGTCTCAAACAATCAGGGGTGATTTGCAGGTTTTCTGGTATGTTGGTGATCTTCTCTCTTGGATATCTATTTAAGGTTAAAAAGAAAATGTTAAAATAATTTCTGCTTTTTTGCATTATTGTTTTCTTTGTATTTTTTTAGGGGAAATACTTACTTATGTATTTTTGATTTTGTTCCAATGATGGTTCTTGATTGTCCACTGTTTCTGTTTTTTTAATGTTGAAATGATTTGCTCTTTCAATGTGTTGTATTCTTTTACAGTCCAAGGAATAAAAAAGAGATAAGTACTCAGCAGAGTTACAATAGTACTTTTGCCCCCCAGTCACTGTCGAACACCTTCCCTGAGCTAAGCACTAGGTGGAGTTAGAATAGTAATTTACCCCAAACACTGTCCATGACCTTCCCATAAGTAATTACTTGGCGGAGTCAGAATTGTAATTTTGCCCCCAGTCTCTGTCCATCATCTTCCCTGAGGTATGTACTTGGCGGTTTTAGAATAGTAATTTTGCCCCTAGAACCTGTCCAGCACTTTCCCTGAGGTAAGTACTTGGCAGTGTTAGAATAGTAATTCTGCTCCCTTGTCTCTGTCCAACACCTTCCTGGAGGTAAGTACTTGACAGAGTTAGAATATTAATTTTCCCCAGTCACTGCTCTACACCTTACCTAAGGTAAGTACTCGGCAGAGTTAGAATAGTAATTTTGCCCCAAGACACTGTCCAGCACCTTCCCTGAGGTAAGTACTTGGCAGTGTTAGAATAGCAATTTTGTCCCTCTGTCGCTGTCCAGTACCTTTCCTGAGGTGAGTACTTGGTGGCGTTAGAATACTAATTTAGCCCTGTTAGACTTGGCATCTTTTGGCGTGTTTCCCCTGACTTTTTGCTTTCTGACCTCCCGGTTTTGACTCTGTTTTTGCTGGTGTGATGATTCTGCGCACTTTCCTCACTGCGGTCCAGTGGGAAAGTGCAAGTGCTCCTGTATAAAATGTGTTATGGATTGGTGTTTCCATGATTGGCCTATTTGGTTTATGTGTCAGTCCCTTGTAAAGTGCACTACGAGTGCCAGGGCCTATAGACCAAATGCTGTTGGTGGGCTGCAGCACTGGATTGTGCCACCCACGCAAACAGCCCGTAAAGTGTAACTCGGGCCTGCCATCGCAGAGCCTGTGCGCAGCCTGGGGCTGCCATGTCGACTTGGCAAGTGCACGCACTTGCAAGTCCCTAAACCTTCCCTTTGCTGCATGTTAGTCACCCCTAAGGTAGGCCCAAGGTACCCCTGTGGGCAGGGTGTGTTGTACGCGAAAGGTAGGACATGCCCGGGTGTGTGCGGCATGTCCTGATAGTGAATTACAGCCTAGTTCGTTTTCACTATTGCAAGGCTACCTGTTCCCCCTAGGCCAGAACGGGCGGTTTTGATTATTACAGTATATAATCCTAACTGACCCCGGGAACATGGTAGAAATTCAAGTTTAGTATGCCTGGACTCAGAATGATAAAATGCAGCTTTTAGTGAAGTTGGTTTTAACATTCTGTGTTTGAAAATACCGCTTTTAGAAAGTGGGTATTTTCTTGTCTAACCATCCAAGCCTGCCTCTGCAGGTTGTGTATTCCTTGTCTGGAATGTGAGTGACAGGGGCTGGGGGATGCCAGGAGACAGGGTGAGTCAGCGCAGGGCTGAATAGCCAGATCGACCTGTAGATGGGTGGGAGGGGTCGCACCTGGGCCCTGAATAGGACAGTGCCTTCCCTCCACAATGCTGGCTCAACCTCCTGTGGTGCGTCTGATGTCCCTGGCCTACTCACTGAAAGAAGGGACGGAGACTTGTCAACAAAGTGCTCCAGAACTGGTTTGGACTAGGCAAAGGCCTCTCTGCCTTCAGAGAACAAAGGAATTTGGGATATAAATATTGGGGCCCTGACCCCATGAATTTAGATCTCGCTGGAATCAAGGAACCTGCCAAGACGAAGAGCTGGAAGAGCTGCCAGGAGGAGTACTGCCCCGTTGCTGTGTTGTTGCTTTGTTGGGTTGGCCTGCAGTTGCTGCTTCTGTCTTGGGCAGTGAAAGGACTGGACTGAACTTTCTACAATCTTGTGCTGAGTATCTCCAAGGGCCAGGAACCGAGCTGGCCTCCTGTTAAGAAGTCTCAGGGACTACAAAGACTTCACAAGCCTCTGGGTACCACTTCTGGAACGCTGTTTCAGTTGCCACAGAGGAAGGGAACTGCAACCGACTCCGTCAACCGAATCCATCCCTGGCCGGTGACCTGTTTGCACCGCAGACCGCATCGCCCCGCTTCGCATCGCAACCCTGGTCTCACCGTGGGCGACGTCCGACGCCGCCAACATCGAGCCGCTGCTTGCACCGTGACCTGTGGGCACCGCCGTTCGCATCGCATCGCTTCACTGGGCCAGCCGGACCAGACCGACACTGTCGCTGCAACTGGCTCAAGAGTCAAGACCGCACCGCATTTGGGGCACCGCTCGCACGTCTGCGACGCACCGCTCCGACTCGCACCGCTGTCCGACGCCAGCTCCCGCACTCCGGCTAGGTCGCCTGCATCGCAACCTGTCAGCACCGCATCGAGCATCGTCTCACCCTGCATCGCACGCCTTGGACTCACCGACTCCGTCTGCACGACGCTCATCGAGCCGCTGCCTGCACCGCATCGAGGGACACCGCACCTTGCATCGCTCCGTCTTGCACCGCAACCGCGACGAACGCCGACCGGCTCGTACACTCCGTACCAGCCACAACGAGAAAAGGTACTGTGACCGAGTCTGTTCACGACTCTGCTGGCCCGTATCGACGCGGTCGGCTGGAATTGTTAGACTCTGTGGTTTTCAGCATCACGGTAGGCTCGGACGGAGCTACCGACTGCGTACGAACTTTGCTTTTGTGCTATTCCTGCAAAGAAGAAGTTAACGTATCAAGTATTCATTCGTAAAGTATAGTATTGTGGATTTTTGTCGTAATTGGTCTTGTCTTGAGTATATAAAATATTGGTTATTTTTCTAAACTGGTGTGGTGTCCGTTTGTAGTGCTTACACTGTATTACTGTTGGTTATGTGCAAATGCTTTACACACTGCCTCTGAATTAAGCCTGCCTGCTCGTGCCAAGCTACCACGAGGGTGAGCAGGGGTTACTTCACGAGTGTAACAACCCTTACCCTGACTAGGAAGAAGGGTCCCTACTTGGACAAAGGTGCAAGCCCTTGCCAACTAGAGATCCCATTTCTAACATTGGTTGTCAGCGGTGAGGATAGGACTTGCGTTTGCACTTGACTTACAGTGATTGGTGTGCACTACTACCATATCGCAGACCATTACGTACCACATACTGGTTCTTTTTCTTTTGACCTATTTTTGATCTTGCCAGTTTTCAACTCACGACTTTTGTCATGCCTGAATCAATTGCATCATCCGTTGCATCTCTGGAAGTTATCTTTGAAGAGGACAGGTTGGAATCCTACGCCGTAAAGGAGTTACGAGCGATTTGTAAAAACCTGAAAGTCCAAATTAAAGGCCTCACAAGGAAGGAGGAGCTACAGAAGGCGCTGAGGGCCTGGGTAGCAGCCAGACATGCCAATGGGCAGCCTGGTGATCTCAGTGAGGAGGTGGAGGAGCCTATTTCCAGGGTGGATGTGCTTTTGGGTAGGGGGAACCCGCCAGGTCAGGCAGCAGCAGTCTGTCCCCAGAGGAGCTGGAGGACAGGCGGGAGGCAAGGCAGTTTGAGCTGCAGAAGCTCAGGCTGGAGAGTGAGCGGGAGGAGAAGAGATTGGCCATAGAGGAGAGGAAGATGCTCTTAGAGCATGAGAGAGAACTGAAGGAGCTAGAACTTAGGAGTAAGTCAGGCTCAGATGGTGGCAGCAATTCGTCCAGAAAGGCAGACAGGATTGTGCACATTCCCAAGAACGTAGGCAAGGAGTTCAAGAAGGGGGATGACATACAAAGGTGGTTTCAGGGTTATGAGGCAGCCATACACATGAATGGGGTCCCTGAGGAGAATTGGGGAGCAGGATTGTGGCCACTTTTCCCGGAAGAAGCAAGGGATGCTCTGATAGCTTTGGGTAAGGGGTATCACCTCACCTATGCTGACATGAAGGATGCCCTTCTCACGAAGTATGGTCTTACTCCTGAAAAGTACAGGGATCAGTTCAGGTCCAGTAAGAAGTCTGATGCCAACACTTGGTTGGAATGTGTGGATGTGTTCTTCAGGTCTCTGGATGGTTGGGTGAAGGGCAGTAGTGTGACAGATTTTCAGGGGCTCTACAACTTGATTGCATGGGAGCACTTGTCTAGTCTATGTTTTGCAGATCTGCGCCAGCACCTAGTTGATAGTAAGCTAACTGACCCCAGGAAGCTTGCTATGGAAGCGGACCGCTGGGTGAGTACCAGGGTCCACAAGAAAGCGTTTGGGGGAGACTCAGCCAAAGGTGGGCAGGGTCCCCAGCAGAAAGGTGGGGGAGACAAGGGTAAAGTACAGGAGTTCTCTAAAGGGCCCCAAACTAGTACCCAGGGTAAAGGTTCCCAGCCCCCGGTGATAAGAAGAAAGGGGTCTCTACAGGGAAGCCTGTTGAGACCGGCCCCGCAAGTGTTATGCATGTGACCAGGTAGGTCACTTTAAGGGGGACCCCAAGTGCCCGAAGGGGACACAGCCACCCACCGGTGGACAGTCCAAAGTGTTGGCTAGTGTAGCGCTTGGGGAGGAGGGGTGCCCACAGGAGGGTGGGGATCCCGCAGAAATGACCTTTGTCTCACTAGGGGACAGTGAGATGGTCCCAGGAAACCAGGTGCCCCCTAACACAAAGAAATATAGCACCTGGGTGACCATTAATGGGAACAGGGTAGAGGCTCTCAGAGATACTGGAGCCAGTGTGACCTCAGTCCGGTGTCACCTGGTGTCTGAGAAGCAAGTAGTCCCAGGAGCATTCCACCAAGTAGTTGCTGTCGACAACTCTGAGCGCCAGTGTATGGTGGCGCAGGTTCCCTTTGAATGGGGGGGGGTCTCAGGTCCCTTGAGGGTGGTTGTGAGCCCCACCATGCCTGTAGATTGTCTGCTAGGAAACGACCTGGAGCATTCCTCATGGAAGGAGGTTGAGCTAAGGTCTCACTTGGAGATGCTTGGGTTGCCAGAGTGGGCATGCGTGTCTACTCGGTCAATGGCAGCCAGGAAGGGTGATCAAGAGGACTTGGAGCCTGAAACAGTGGCCCAAGTCCCTGCCAAGAGAAAGGGCAGGGGCGCGGGAAACCGGCCCCCGAAGTTCCCACGGACCGGGAGGAGGCGGACCTCGAGGGGACGCCCGGTGCCTACAGGGGAGCAGGTAGCCGAACTGGGAGACATCTCTGAGCTGACCCATTGGCAGCAAGAAGGGGGTCCCACCAGGGAGGAGTTCTGCAGGGAGCAGAGCGAGTGCCCTACTCTGGAGGGTCTGCGGCGGCAGGCTGCAGACCAGGCAGCTGGTAATCAGTCCGGGTCACATCTGATCTACTGGGAGAGTGGTCTCCTATACAGTGAGCCTAAGGTTGCTGAGCCTGGGTCAGCCCGTGTGCTGGTGGTACCCCAGCGCTTCAGGACCTTCCTACTGGGTCTGGCTCATGACGTGCCTTTGGCAGGACATTTGGGGCAGGACAAGACCTTTGACAGGCTTGTCACCCACTTCTTTTGGCCCCAAATGCGAAGGCAGTCAGATGCACACTGTAGGTCTTGCCAAACTTGCCAGGCAAGTGGTAAGAGTGGGAGGAAGGTCAAAGCTCCTCGCCAACCTTTTCCGGTTGTTGGAACACCCTTTGAAAGGGTAGGGATGGATATTGTGGGGCCACTGGATCCCAAGACAGCCATGGGCAACAGGTACATCCTGGTCTTGGTGGACCATGCCACCCGGTACCCGGAGGCAATCCCTCTCAGGACAACAACGGCGCCAGTGGTGGGCCGGGCGTTAATGGGGATCTTTTCCCGTGTGGGATTCCCCAGAGAGGTTGTTTCTGATAGGGGGACCAATTTCATATCGAAGTATATGACATCCCTGTGGAAGGAGTGTGGTGTAACCTACAAGTTCACCACTCCTTACCACCCACAAGGAAACGGTCTGGTGGAGAGATTCAACCAGACCTTGAAAGGCATGATCAAGGGTCTAACAGAACCCATGAGGCGTAAGTGGGACGTCCTCTTGCCATGCCTACTCTTTGTGTACAGGGAGGTGCCTCAGACGTCTCTTGGGTACAGCCCCTTTGAGCTCCTGTATGGCCACCCTGTCAGAGGACCTCTGAGTTTGGTAAAGGAAGGCTGGGAGGCAGCTCCCAGGAAAACTCCCCAGGATGTATTTAGCTACATGCTGGCCTTTAGAAACCAAACTGCCCGCTTCAGGAAACTCGCTCAGGCGAACCTAGAAGCAAGCCAGGAAGAAATGAAGAGATGGTATGACCAGAACGCCACTCTGGTCGAATTTCAACCTGGGCAGAAAGTGTGGGTAATGGCCCCAGTGGCACCTTGTGCCTTGCAGGACAAGTGGACTGGGCCATATGAGGTAAAGGAGCGCAAAAGTGACGTCACCTACCTGGTGGATTTGCAGGCTCCAAGGAACCCGTTGAGGGTCCTTCACGTGAACCGCCTCAAGCCCCACTTCGAGAGGTCCGAAGTGAGTATGCTCTTGGCGACAGATGATGGGGTGGAAGAGGAGAGCGAGCCTCTCCCTGACCTCCTGTCTACCAAGGAGCATGATGGGTCAGTAGAGGGTGTGATCCTCTCCCCTACTCTGACTCAGGAGCAGCAGGGGGACTGTCGCCAGTTGTTGGGACAGTTCGCCCCACTGTTCTCTCTGACCCCCGGTGTTACTCACTGGTGTACCCATGACGTGGACACCGGTGACAGCCATCCTGTGAAGCACAAGATTTACAGGTTGACTGACCGGGTCAGAGCCAGCATCAAGGAGGAGGTCTCTAAGATGTTGGCGTTAGGGGTGATTGAGCCCTCCCACAGTCCTTGGGCCAGCCCAGTGGTCTTGGTCCCAAAGGCTGCGGCGTCCGGTGCCACTCCAGAACTCCGGTTTTGTGTGGATTACCGTGGGCTCAATGCCGTCACCAGGACTGACGCGCACCCCATCCCCAGAGCTGATGAGCTCATTGATCGGTTGGGAGCTGCCCGGTTCCTCAGCACGTTTGATTTAACGTCTGGGTACTGGCAGATTGCCTTAACCGATGGGGCCAAGGAGAGATCAGCATTCTCAACCCCAGAAGGTCATTACCAATTCCGGGTGATGCCCTTTGGGTTGAAGAATGCCCCTGCCACCTTTCAGAGGTTGGTCAATCAGGTGTTGGCTGGGCTGGAGGATTTCAGTGCCGCCTACCTGGATGACATTGCTGTGTTCAGTTCCAGCTGGGAAGAACATTTACAGCACCTTGAGAAAGTGTTGAGGGCTCTGCAAGGTGCAGGCCTCACGATCAAGGCCAGTAAGTGCCAGATCGGGCAGGGTTCGGTGGTGTACTTGGGACACCAGGTAGGAAGCGGCCAGGTGGCGCCCCTACAACCCAAGATTGACACCATTCTGGCTTGGGAGCCCCCAAGACCCAGACAGAGGTGAGAGCCTTCTTAGGTCTCACCGGCTATTATAGGAGATTTGTTAGGGGCTATGGCACCATCGTTGCCCCCTTAACAGAGCTGACCTCTAAGAGGCAGCCCAGGAAAGTGATGTGGACTGAGTCCTGCCAGAAAGCTTTTGATGCCCTGAAGGCAGCCATGTGCACGGCGCCCGTGCTCAAGGCACCTGACTTCTCCAAGGAATTCGTCGTGCAGACTGACGCTTCAGAGCATGGTGTGGGAGCGGTGCTCTCACAACTGAACGAAGAGGGCCTGGATCAGCCTGTAGTCTTCCTTAGCAGGAGACTACTTCCCAGGGAACAGAGGTGGAGTGCCATAGAAAGGGAAGCTTTTGCTGTGGTCTGGGCACTGAAGAAGTTGAGACCATACCTGTTTGGGACTCACTTCCGGGTTCAGACAGACCACAGGCCCCTCAGATGGTTGATGCAAATGAGGGGTGAGAATCCAAAACTGCTGAGGTGGTCCATCTCCCTACAGGGAATGGACTTTACGGTGGAACACCGTCCTGGTACAGAACACGCCAACGCAGATGGTCTGTCCAGGTTCTTCCGCCTTAGTGAAGAGAACTCCAATGGGGTTGGGTAGTTCTCCCTACTTTCAGCTGGAGGGGACATGTGTTAGACTTGGCATCTTTTGGCGTATTTCCCCTGACTTTTTGCTTTCTGACCTCCCGGTTTTGACTCTGTTTTTGCTGGTGTGATGATTCTGCGCACTTTCCTCACTGCGGTCCAGTGGGAAAGTGCAAGTGCTCCTGTATAAAATGTGTTATGGATTGGTGTTTCCATGATTGGCCTATTTGGTTTATGTGTCAGTCCCTTGTAAAGTGCACTACGAGTGCCAGGGCCTATAGACCAAATGCTGTTGGTGGGCTGCAGCACTGGATTGTGCCACCCACGCAAACAGCCCGTAAAGTGTAACTCGGGCCTGCCATCGCAGAGCCTGTGCGCAGCCTGGGGCTGCCATGTCGACTTGGCAAGTGCACGCACTTGCAAGTCCCTAAACCTTCCCTTTGCTGCATGTTAGTCACCCCTAAGGTAGGCCCAAGGTACCCCTGTGGGCAGGGTGCGTTGTACGCGAAAGGTAGGACATGCCCGGGTGTGTGCGGCATGTCCTGATAGTGAATTACAGCCTAGTTCGTTTTCACTATTGCAAGGCTACCTGTTCCCCCTAGGCCAGAACGGGCGGTTTTGATTATTACAGTATATAATCCTAACTGACCCCGGGAACATGGTAGAAATTCAAGTTTAGTATGCCTGGACTCAAAATGATAAAATGCAGCTTTTAGTGAAGTTGGTTTTAACATTCTGTGTTTGAAAATACCGCTTTTAGAAAGTGGGTATTTTCTTGTCTAACCATCCAAGCCTGCCTCTGCAGGTTGTGTATTCCTTGTCTGGAATGTGAGTGACAGGGGCTGGGGGATGCCAGGAGACAGGGTGAGTCAGCGCAGGGCTGAATAGCCGGATCGACCTGTAGATGGGTGGGAGGGGTCGCACCTGGGCCCTGAATAGGACAGTGCCTTCCCTCCACAATGCTGGCTCCACCTCCTGTGGTGCGTCTGATGTCCCTGGCCTACTCACTGAAAGAAGGGACGGAGACTTGTCAACAAAGTGCTCCAGAACTGGTTTGGACTAGGCAAAGGCCTCTCTGCCTTCAGAGAACAAAGGAATTTGGGATATAAATATTGGGGCCCTGACCCCATGAATTTAGATCTCGCTGGAATCAAGGAA
This sequence comes from Calotriton arnoldi, assembly GCA_963921515.1. Classification (NCBI taxonomy): domain Eukaryota; kingdom Metazoa; phylum Chordata; class Amphibia; order Caudata; family Salamandridae; genus Calotriton; species Calotriton arnoldi. Next base: position 840,178 of record CAWUFW010008550.1, read on the forward strand.
CCTGCCAAGACGAAGAGCTGGAAGAGCTGCCAGGAGGAGTACTGCCCCGTTGCTGTGTTGTTGCTTTGTTGGGTTGGCCTGCAGTTGCTGCTTCTGTCTTGGGCAGTGAAAGGACTGGACTGAACTTTCTACAATCTTGTGCTGAGTATCTCCAAGGGCCAGGAACCGAGCTGGCCTCCTGTTGAGAAGTCTCAGGGACTACAAAGACTTCACAAGCCTCTGGGTACCGCTTCTGGAACGCTGTTTCAGTTGCCACAGAGGAAGGGAACTGCAACCGACTCCGTCAACCGAATCCATCCCTGGCCGGTGAACTGTTTGCACCGCAGACCGCATCGCCCCGCTTCGCATCGCAACCCTGGTCTCACCGTGGGCGACGTCCGACGCCGCCAACATCGAGCCGCTGCTTGCACCGTGACCTGTGGGCACCGCCGTTCGCATCGCATCGCTTCACTGGGCCAGCCGGACCAGACCGACACTGTCGCTGCAACTGGCTCAAGAGTCGAGACCGCACCGCATTTGGGGCACCGCTCGCACGTCTGCGACGCACCGCTCCGACTCGAACCGCTGTCCGACGCCAGCTCCCGCACTCCGGCTAGGTCGCCTGCATCGCAACCTGTCAGCACCGCATCGAGCATCGTCTCACCCTGCATCGCACGCCTTGGACTCACCGACTCCGTCTGCACGACGCTCATCGAGCCGCTGCCTGCACCGCATCGAGGGACACCGCACCTTGCATCGCTCCGTCTTGCACCGCAACCGCGACGAACGCCGACCGGCTCGTACACTCCGTACCAGCCACAACGAGAAAAGGTACTGTGACCGAGTCTGTTCACGACTCTGCTGGCCCGGTTCGACGCGGTCGGCTGGAACTGTTAGACTCTGTGGTTTTCAGCATCACGGTAGGCTCGGACGGAGCTACCGACTCGTACGAACTTTGATTTTGTGCTATTCCTGCAAAGAAGAAGTTAACGTATCAAGTATTCATTCGTAAAGTATAGTATTGTGGATTTTTGTCGTAATTGGTCTTGTCTTGAGTATATAAAATATTGGTTATTTTTCTAAACTGGTGTGGTGTCCGTTTGTAGTGCTTACACTGTATTACTGTTGGTTATGTGCAAATGCTTTACACACTGCCTCTGAATTAAGCCTGACTGCTCATGCCAAGCTACCACGAAGGTGAGCGGGGGTTACTTCACGAGTGTAACAACCCTTACCCTGACTAGGAAGAAGGGTCCCTACTTGGACAAAGGTGCAAGCCCTTGCCAACTAGAGATCCCATTTCTAACAAGCCCACAGACACTGTTCAGAAACTTCCCTGAGGAAAGTACTTGGCAGAGTTAGTATAGTAATTTTGCCCCCTCAGTCCCTATCTAGCATCTTCACTGAGGTATGTTCTTGGTGGAGTTAGAACAGTATTTTTGCCTCCGAACACTGTTCAGCACCTTCCCTGATGTAAGTACTCGGCAAAGTTACAATAGTAATTTTGCCCTCCAGTCACTGACCAGCACCTTCCCTGAGGTAAGTACTTGGGGGAGTCAGAAAAGTCATTTTGCCCCCCAGTCACAGTCCAGCACCCAATCTGCATAGGTAAAGCATTTTATTTTTAGCAAATAACGTATTCATTTTTAATTAGAAAGAAGGTTGATTTTTTTACTTTACGTTGGTGTAAAACTTGAAAAATCAAACGAAATTGTGGGTTGCAGATAACCTTGATAATGTCTGAAAAATGTAAAGCATTTAATAATAAATATTTCCTTCCATTATAACATTAGTAGTTTTAGAGGACATTAATTGTTAAGTTTATACTTACTTGTATACTTAAGTGGCAGTATTTAGAACAGGCTGTGCTTACCTCTCCTGGTCTCTGTGGTGCGTGTGGTCACGTTAGAAGGCAGTGTACTACTGATGACAAAATGGTGGACAGCTTTTTTTATATGTTTTTATGGAGTCTTCAATAATTCAATATAAAATATGCATTTGAAAGTACATTTTATTGTGAATTAAATTGTGACTAAAGTTATATTTGTTTTATTTGTGATAAATAAAGTGTAGTTGATCTTCACAATATGTGACAGCCATCTTGGTTGGGGACAAAGGACTTCATTTACGTCGAAATGAAAGAAAGATGAATGTGTATATGTTAAACTTGCTAGACTGTTTCATAAACTGTTTGTACAATTTTTAGAGGTACTTTTCAACTTTTATCTATATTTAGGAAATGTTGAAACATTTTCAAAGTGTCACCTTGGTTTTGGCTGTGTAGCTTTGCAATGATGTTTTTTTTATCTGCGCAGTGTTGAGGTCTGACATTATCAACCTGAGCCCAACTACTCCTTTCTTCTAGTTCTTGGAATTTCTTACTAATTAGAAAATGCTTTGTTTGCTACCTCCCTTAATTGGCCCAAAACCATGATGCAGGAGCTTTGCCAAAGGGCCTTACTGCTGGTGGCACTACCAGTCCCAATCAAGGAAGATGTTACCGGAAAAACAAGGCTTTTCCAATTCTGAATGAAGCAGGTGAATCATCCAAAAGATTCTCGTGCTGCAACATGCAACTAAACTAAAAGAAAATATATAGTGAGTGGAAAATCTAAGATAGATACCAGCATAAGTCAACATAGTGTATACAGTTATTTACTAAAGTAAGCATGCAAACATTCAAGTCTCAGTAGGTTAGCTTCGGAAGAATCATGAGGTAGATTAATTCTCCTTGGGGTGTAAGCTGTGGAAAAAAAGTGCACACTATCTATCTTTGGCCTACCATTGTTATAAATCTTTCTCTGCTCCATGATGCCCTTTTCTGGCCTGGATAAGAGGGGTCAATTCTAGTAACTTCATACTATAACAGTTTAGTGTTCCTTACCCCACATCTCCCCAGCCAAGAGTGGGATCTATTGATGCTGTAAATAGATAAAAGCACAATAGATCTCACAGTTTAAGGGAAAGGGGTTAAAAGACCGATGATTGGATGGGTAGAGGAAATTAGGGTAAACTTTAGAGTTAAGCAACCAGTAACTCCATAAGTGCTGTGCATCTGGCATGAAAGGAAGATGACAGCTAGGTTAACTCACTGGAACAGCCTTTAGAAAAGGGACTTCCAAATTAGTTTCAATGATCTAGGCTGGAATCCATAATGACAACGATACACACAGTTCACAAATATTTATAATACAAAATAGGAAAAAATTATAGTGTATAGAAATGATAATACTGCATAAGCTAACGTACAATTAACCAAGGACCAATCTAGTATCATCGATTCCAGACACCTAGATGTAAGTACTCTGAATGATTGATCACCCGAAGAATAAAAATGTTTAGCTATGTCCATCATCATGTCCACCTAGGATTTGTGAATCAAGCCACTATCTGCATTATTATAAATACTTCACACCTTTCCAGTGCACAAGCCTCTTCAGTCTTCTTGTTTCTCGTAGATGTAGTACCAAAACATAAGTAAAGTAACACTCCAAGTTGTCATCCTAAATCAAATGATCACCTAAACATGATTGGCCAAGGCAAGTTTATTTAGGCTAAGCCTGTCACATCCATCATATGGGATTCACTGCTGAAAGTTACCTGTTCCAAGTGCAGTGTCCGTATATTTCCTTAACCCAGTCTACTGAGTTCTGGCAACTATTCCTTTTTTCTGTGGCCGCTGTTTCTTTTTTCCATGGCAATAGGTCCAACAGATCGTAATTCAATTAGACTGCTGGATCTAAGTAGTCTTGTACAATCATATTTATTGTCATACTTGTGGACATTGTCTGTTTCAGATTTACCTGCTCCTGTCCGCTTGTTGGAAGTGAACGTGAGGTGTTTGGTGATGTAGGTTCACCAGCAGGCAATTGTGTTACTACTGGTAGGTCCTGCTGCTGCATTTGCAACATGCTTCTGGAGTTAGAGACAACACACCATTATTCCCTGGAAGTTGCAATGTCACTCGAATTTCTGACAATCCAAAGTCTCCAATTCTTGTAAATGTAGACATTCTCTGATGAAAAAGGAAAAAAATGATTAGCCCTTTTTGTACCTTGGATTCAGTATCATGGCATTAATGTCCTCTTCGGAGAACACAACCTCTTTTTGAAACCATTAATTTGTGCTCATATGAAGGATTAATCTGTTCACCAAAGGAACTGCTTCTTCATTGACATCTGTGTATGTGTATTTCATCTTTGCAAATGGTCCTGCACCAAGTACAACAATGCTTTGGCTTGTCTCATTATACCATCCTGCTGGAAATTGGGTTTCTGGTGGGAAGAGGTATGAACCCTGTCCAAGCACGAACCACAATCTTAGTCAGGGTAAGTCAGATACACACCATAAATTAACCTGTGCTCACCCTCTAGTAGGTTGGCAAAGAGCAGTCAGGCTTAACTTAAGAGGCAATGTGTAAAGTATTTGTGCACCACTTGAAAACAGTAACACAGTGAAAACACCACACAAAAAGATATCATACCTGGTTAGAAAAATAGAGCTTCATTTAATGAACAACACAAGACCAAAACAACAAAAACCCAATAAGAACTGGAGTTATGAATTTTTAAAGAATATCCTGAAAGATAGTGCTTAAAAGCATAAAGCGCCAACTGGGGATATCAGGTTGCACTTGACCAGGGCAAATCCACAAGTGAAGGCCAACCGCAATGGAGCATGGGTCGGCTACAGGGACCAACCTCGTCCCACTGCAAAGTACCCGGGTTGCACCATCGACGGAGCCGAGATGCGTGGAGCAGGAGGAAGTGCATCGGTGCCGAAGGACAGGATTCGTGGGCAATACATCATCATCGAGCCACGCAATCAGGTATACGTCATTGTCAAACCCTTCTGGTGTCGCTGATGTTTCATCATCAAGCTGTGCAGTCGGTGATACAATGTCTCCGAAGTGGCAATGCATTGGCGTTGAGGGAGATTCTTCGGTTCCGACTGGGGTAACAACGGCGATGCATGGATTTTTACATTTACCACACTTTGCACTCACTTCCAACGGCCCAGGACTGGATTGGCACCACTTGGCAGGGCAAGACTCTCAGCTGGCAGAGTTCTGGTGCTGTTGAAGAGTGAGGTGAACTCTTCAATGTCCCTGAGTCTTCCAACAGGAGGTAAGCAGACAAGTCCTTAGAGCAACCCGGTGTTCAAGTTGTGGAAAGATGCAGGTCCAGTCCTTCTCACTCCAAGGCAAGAGGGCAGCAGGCAGCAGGTCTTCACAGCAGAGCAGAAGTCCAACAGAGTCCAGAAGAGTGAGAGTACTTTCAGCAGCACAGCAGTCCTTCTTCCTGACAGAGTATCTACAGGTCCAGAAGTGTACTGGGATGGTGGTGTCTGAGGTCCAATACTTATACACAGTTGTTCCTTGAAGTGGGGGAGACTTCAAAGAGGGACTTTGAAGGGCACAGAGGTCCTCTGTTTCCTACCTTGGCTCCAGACTCACTCCATGGGGGTATGCAGCCCTTGTGTGGGGACAGGACACATCCTATTCAGGTGTATTTGTAAGCTCCTCCCTCCCATCCTGCCCAGGATGGACCTTCAGGATTTAGATGGCCACTCAGTCACCCCTAAGTTCCCTTTGTGTGTGGCTGTCTGGAGGGAATGCACTAAGCCCAGCTGTCACCCACCCCAGATGTGTATTCCGAGACAGGGACAAGGCACCAAATGGCTAAAGTAGGAAAATGACAACTTTCTAAAAGTGTTCACTGCCCAGGGGATGGACCCGAATCACTCCAGTAAGGCTAGGCCACCCTAAAATTTATATCAAACAACACATTGCCAGTACTGAAAAGAATTATTAAACCACACTTGGTTAGTTGAACACCCTATTTAATATCAGTGTTCAACCATTAGTCATTTACTTCTTATTTTATCTTTTTAACGGAATCGTCTTTTGAAAAACAGTCATATACAGAGACATAATGAGATCACACAATAAATGTACAATTTTTTACACACAAAACATCCATCCACTCCGTCTAATCATCCATACACTCCCTCTCAATACACATCAACAAATGAAAAAACTTTGCTTGACAATAGATATTTTTAAATACAAAATAACAGTTAGCACAGTTCTGCCTTTTCATGCCCAACAAGGAAAACACAGTGTTTTTCTCCTTCAAAAGATTATACAGTTTCCTTCATAAATGGGCTTCACGACCATGTAATGCTCTTAGATCCTCATGGCAAGGTGACTTATTTCCTGAGTCTTTTTTTATTTTACCCCCGCCCACTATGTCCTATTTTCAAGCTTGCATGGTTGTGTTTTACTCGACGACGCGTTTCGAACCCCTGATTATTCTTGGGTTCTCCTCAGGACTCAGAACTGGTATTTACTCTAAAAAAAACACGAGACAACAACAAAATCACTTTTACATTCGTCATCTCCTGCGCTCTTCCCTACCAATTTTTAATTCCAGTCATATAATTACCTCAGGTTCATCCTTCAAGAACCTGAAACTGCGACCCGTGTTTTGGTAGTTTTCTAGAGGCATCACCACGCAATACTAAAAAATGCCTCTATTGAGTACGTGTAGTTGACGGAATCAGACCGCGCCTGGATTTTTACGGGCAAAGGAGACCAACTCAGGAATGAACGTCGGAACTGCGCTGGAGGACGACACTCGTAAGATCGGTGAGTGTTGCCCAACTCAAGTAGGACTACGGGCAGGAACGTGGTGAACACGGCACAAAAGAAGAATAGAGGAAGGAAGGCAGGGGTGGTGATATACAGGGAGGCATCTGCTGAGGTAAACTAGGAACTTTTGTGGACATCTTAACTAATCTATGACTCGGGTTGTTTTGCCTTTAGAGTGACGGTGTCAAGCTGGAAACAGGATACATGATAATAAATTAGAAGTAAGCCTCGAAATAAAAACATGCGGATATGCATGGTAGCTTACGGATGCTAGACATAGAGATTGACTATTGGTTGTGATTATGTGTTTATAGATTGAGGAAAACTACCAAAACACGGGTCGCAGTTTCAGGTTCTTGAAGGATGATCCCGAGGTAATTATATGACTGGAAATAAAAAATGGTAGGGAAGAGCGCAGGAGATGACGAATGTAAAAGTGATTTTGTCGTTGTCTTGTGTTTTTTAGAGTAAATACCAGTTCTGAGTCCTGAGGAGAACCCAAGACTAATCAGGGGTTCGAAACTCGTCAACGAGTAACACACAACCATGCAAGCTTGAAAATAGGACATATTGGGCGGGGGTAAAATAAAAAAAGACTGAGGAAATAAGTTACCTGGCCACGAGGATCTAAGAGCTTTACATGGTCATGAAGCCCATTTATGAAGGAAACTGTATAATCTGTTGAAGGAGAAAAACACTGTGTTTTCCTTGTTGGGCATGAAAAGGCAGAACTGTGCTAACTGTTATTTTGTATTTAAAAATATCTATTGTCAAGCAAAGTTATTTCATTTGTTAATGTGTATTGAGAGGGAGTGTATGGATGATTAGACGGAGTGGATGGATGTTGTGTGTGTAAAAAAATTTACATTTTTTGTGTGTCCTCAATATGTCTCTGTATATGACTGTTTTTCAAAAGAGGATTCTGTTAAAAAGACAAAATAAGAAGTAAATGACTAATGGTTGAATACTAATATTAAATAGGGTGCTCAACTAACCAAGTGTGGTTTAATAATTCTTTTCAGTACTGGCAATGTGTTGTTTGATATAAACTTTCTAAAAGTGGCATTTTCAGAATTACAGTTTAAAATCTAACCTCACCATAAGTTAGGATTTTAAAATTTGATTCCAAAGAAACCAAACTTGGGGGTCCCATCTCTTCCCAATTGAAAATTGCACTTATAAGATGTAATAACACAATCCAAATGTTAACCTGTGAGAGAGATAGGCCTTGCAGTAGTGAGAAATGAATTTAGGAGTTTTCCACTACCTGGACGTGAGAAACTTAAAAGTACATGTCTAACTTTTTAAATACACTGCACCATGCCATTGGGCTGTTTAGGGCCTAACTCTGCTGTGACCTTCGAGGTGACTTAGATGTGTTAAAAAGGAAGGTTTAGGCCTGGCAAGAGGGTCAACTTTCATGGTCGACATGGCAGCTTAAAACTGCTCACACAGGCTCTGCAGTGGCAGGCCTGCGACATGTTTAAAGGGCTACTTAAGTGGGTGGCACAATCAGTGCTGCAGGCCCACTAGTAGCATTTAAGCTACAGGGCCTGGGCACATGTAGTGCACTTTGCTAGGGACTTATATGTAAATTAAATATGCTAATTGTGGATAAGCCAATGTTACCATGTTTTAAGTAGTGAGCACATGTGCTTTAGCACTGGTTATCAGTGGTAAAGTGCCCAGAATCCTAAAGTCAACAAAAACGAATTCAGAAAAAAGGGGAGGAGAAAAGCAAAATGTTTGGGGGTGACCCTGCAGAAAGGGCCAGATCCAATATGTCCTCTTACTGACTTTCCATGTCGAATTCTCAAAAGGCAGTAGCACATTTGGATGAGGTCCTCCACTAGTCCCCATTTGTCGACTTCACTCATAATAGAGTTAGCAGTTGCATATCCTCTCCTTTTTAGAATGTAATCCTTAATTAACTTGTACTGCTCAAACAACATTGTGAGACGTAGAATGTGGTGTTACTGCAGGTTGGGACCTATTGAATGAGGGCTTTCATAGGGACCTAATTAGCACTCTGAATGATCCGCAACTGCTTATGGGCTTTAAAGGAATGACTGAAGTGAGCGCAAATCCTTAGACAGGTAACTAGTATATTATTTACTTCTTCTAGAGGAAGGCTGGCAAAAATCGATTTAATTAATAAATGAATACCTGGTGACTTTCCAGGCCCCATGGGACCTCTATGGGAGACAAGCACAAACTAAATTAATAGCTAAATACCTGGAGTCCCTACTTGCCCCATGGCATGCCAACAGAGGCAGGGGGTGGCAGGCAAAAATCTATTAAATGAATTAAAAACAACAACCATGCACTACAGACTACTACAATCAGCCACAAGCACAACTAAATATAACACAAAAATATATAAAATAAACAAAAAGTAAATTAAAAAAAATGGCTCCTGAATTGTCATTCAAATCAATGCTGGCGACAAAAGGGTTTTAAATGCTGCATGAAATGATTAATAATCAGGCACACACATTGGCTCCACAAAATGGTGGTTGCCCACATGGCACGGAGATCAAAGAAAGTGTCTATTCATAACACACACACACTTATTCAACAAAATAGTTGCTGTCTATATGCAAATTAAAACAAATTAAAGCACGAACAGCACAGATAAATTGCACTTATGACCTACACACACACACGCACTGGCTTCACATAATTGTTGCCACACACACATCGCAAGCAAGAAGGAGTTAAGTAAGGAATAGACAAAATGGATGCGTATGACACATACAGCCAGACACACATACACACACAGGCTCCACAAAATGGCTATCCACATGGCAAGCAAAGATGGTGACATGAAGAACAAATGGAATATGGCAGAACTGCTTGCTTGTAGCCCCATTGTCTTCCAACACAAACTTGCAGCTTTGCAGGGAAGGTATTGCACAAATATATATAACCAGATTCTGAGTTGGCCCATGGCTAAGCGTTTGCACACCATCAGTAAAGCACCAAGAATAATGTAGGCCAAAAAATAAAGCAAAATAAAGAAAAACTTAAACAATGCCCCAAACACAAATGATATGCAGCAATTACTCTAACCAAAGACTTTTAAAAGTTGCAAAAAAAGGACATTAATCAACCATCTCACACACACACACACACACACACAAAGATGGTGGGTAAGCACAGGGGGGGAAAAAGTGGCTTAGAACAAAGAAAAATGTCTGACTACATGGCCTGGATTCCTTGGGGCGTATGCAGACAAAAATATATTTGGGATGATTTCAAGGCCATTCACAAGCCTCTAAAATAATAGCACAGCAAACATTAGAATTTGAAAAAATAAGTTTAAATGAAATCCATGGTTTTACTGTTTATGGCTTAGTGGGCTGAACATACATCCGTGGGTTTACTGTTTGGGGCCTAGTCTGCTGTAGGCCACCGCAGAAGAGGCGCCCCAAACAGTAAAACAACAGTAAGACAAATCTGCACAAAATTCACAAAATCACATGGAAAAGGAGGAAATAAAAATTACCATAGGCCTCCACCATCCAAAAATGTCCGTTCATATCCCTTATCCCACATAGGCCTACCTCCACACTTTACGCCAAGCTCCCGGCCATCCAGCAGCAAGCACCCTCCCACATCCAACAAATGTTTTGCAAAGTACTAACCTGATAATACTTGATTTTTGGAAACAAAAGATAAAATTCCAATGCTGGCTGATTACGTACAATGATTGAGTGATGCTCTGCCTCCAAAATCCAAATCCAAAATGACCAAGGGCTGAACAAAGAACAGGGAGGAACCTTCAGCACTCGAAATGGAACTGGATACTGTATGCACTATAGCCTCAGCCTCTACGACACAACCCACAGCAAAAAATACAAAAAATAGATGCATTTTGCAATAAAAACAACTTCCCAAATGGTCTTGTTGGGTAAAAATTAAGGGGCATATTAGCAAGACCCACGTTAAAATTATCGCCGTTTTAGCGGCAGGAAACTGCCGCTAAAACGGCGATAATGAGCTTGCTAATATGCGTTATGGAATTCCAATAGAAGCCCAGGTTAGATGTCCTGCACATCTAACCTGGGCTTCTATTGGAATTCTATAATGCATATTAGCAAGCCCATTATCGCTGTTTTAGCGGCAGTTTCCTGCCGTTAAAACAGCGATAATTTTATCGCCGGTCTTGCTAATATGCCCCTAAACTCTAAATAAATTTGAGTTGATTATCGGTGTCTCCGTTGAAAGAGAAAACACCCTCACATTTGGCAAAGCCGCCTAGTTTTATTCTTGTGTTTCTGTAATAGGATTTTTCCTAATTGACATCTAGTTTTCGCAACATGACATAATGGTTCAGTCTCTACATAACTCTCCTGTAACATAAAAAGTCAGTGATTACTAAAGATTATGCCATTTTCTTACAATTACATCAGTTCCTTGTGATAAGCTTTAGAACATTGGGGCATATTAGCAAGACCGGAGATAAAATTATCGCCATTTTAGCGGCAGGAAACTGCCGCTAAAATGGCGATAATGGCTTGCTAATATGCGTTATATAATTCAATAGAAGCCCAGGTTAGATGTGCAGGACATCTAACCTGGGCTTCTATTGGAATTCTATAACGCATATTAGCAAGCCCATTATCGCCGTTTTAGCGGCAGTTTCCTGCCGCTAAAACGACGATAATTTTATCTCCGGTCTTGCTAATATGCCCCCTTGTTTCTTTAAAGATCACTTAATCTCCTCGTGCCTAACAAAAATGAATGTGTCCTCTTGTAACGCAACTGGTGCTCATGTAAAGCGCTCTGATACCCGATGTCTCGGGTCTAGTTCGCTCTATACAAAAAAAAAAAAAAAAAAAAGATGAGCCATGCCTTGGTTTACTGACTGAAAAGCATGTGCAAGTGTGGCCAATTGTATGATAAAAAACTTTGGGGCATATTAGCAAGACCCACGTTAAAATTATCGCCGTTTTAGCGGCAGGAAACTGCCGCTAAAACGGCGATAATGAGCTTGCTAATATGCATTATGGAATTCAATAGAAGCCCAGGTTAGATGTCCTCCACATCTAACCTGGGCTTCTATTGGAATTCTATAACGCATATTACCAAGCCCATTATCGCCGTTTTAGCGGCAGTTTCCTGCCGCTAAAACGGCGATAATTTTATCGCCGGTCTTGCTAATATGCCCCCTTATTCATTGGAGAGAGTTTATATTTCATATTTGTGCTCAATAATTACTCGAGAAGGAGGCACTATAAGCTTAGCCGGTATGACTTGAGATGGCCTTCATCATCTCCATATGATTTGACTCCTACTTTCTTCACAATCTTTCTGCAAAATTTACTACCATGAATAATTGATGTTCCTTATTTTCTGCCTCACTGAGGCGAAAATGTTGAGTAGTCTAGCATCAGAATGGATCTAAAACAGAGGAGACCTCAAACATAGAACACAGCTGCCAGCATTGTTCCCGGTTAGGACTTTCTGCATTTCTTCTCACCTTTAAGAAAGCAAAGACAAGCCTTTCCTGCAGTCTGGCCCTTCAAGTGGGCCAATTTAGCAGTGCTAGACTGCTAGACTGTCCCAAAGCCATCATAATAATGATGGATTCCCGAGGTTTATGAAGGCATTGCATACTTTTCTTCACTGCTTCCCGTTTGGGATAGGGATTCAGCTTGACTATATTGCTGGTACAGCCTAGGTGGGAACTGCGGGGCATATTATCAAGAAACGGCGTTACAATTATCACCGGTTTAGCGGCAGAAAACTGCAGCTAAAGCGGCGGTAATGGGCTTGATAATATGCCCTTGAGAATTCAATAGAAGCCCATGTTCTGGTGTCAACATGGGCTTCTATTGGAATTCTCAAGGGCATATTATCAAGCCCATTATCGCCGCTTTAGCCGCAGTTTTCTGCCGCTAAAGCGGCGATAATTTTATCGCCGTCCTTGATAATATGCCCCTGAATTCCTACACTTAAGAATATATCTTAGGGCTAATGTGCAGAGGAACAAAAACATGAAAGTGATGACGTGCAAGGTGGCGAGAGTGAAACTGTCTTGGTGAGCAGTAGTACATTTGTAGTAAGTTCCATCCTGCTTATTTATCTGAAAGTCCAACTAAACTTTATATCAAGAGATAATGTGGCTGATTTTCCCCTAAGGGTGCTGGAGTGGAGTACAATTACAGCTCTGTGTGGGATGAGGACAGTGAGTGCGAATGGAAAACAAAGAGAACGACCTGGGTTTCATTTTTGGTGTAAAACTCCCACGTTCTGTCAGATATCTTCTATTGGAGGTGCCTAACTCATGAAAATCACCTGACCTCAAACAGATCCGACAACGTGTTCCACTTTTTCAGAAATAAATACAACAAACAAGACAAATGAGGGATGCATGTAACTGGCAAACAATAGTGGCTCTCAGTCCTTGGTGCAAAAAGTCTTGGGTGCAAACAGGGATCCAGTGCACATTACGGGCATAGTAACAGGACATCCTCCTACTTTTGACCAAGTGCACATAGTGAACAGCTCACATAATAGGCATCACTTCTCCATAAGAAAGGCAGATGTAGATGCTGTAGTTTACTGAAAGTGAATTGTGCGCTTTATAACACACACTTCACAGACCCTTTCAATTCATGTGAACATCTGTGATTTTATTAGACCTATAAGGTGCAATTGACACCAAAACCACAAAATCCTGTTACATAAGCTCACAGTTTTTTTCACCAAGCAAGTGCCCTTTGATGGATACAATCTTTTCGGGCAGAATGAATGGTATTAATAAAAGTAGTGCAGTTTGTTTCAGAGTTCAAATCTCTATGCTGAGGGATGTTATGAGGTTGGCAATATCTCTCCTGTTCAAATTGTATCATCATATGCTAGCTCATTTCCTATATGAGTTTCAGATGGCTTTTCATCTATATTCAAATGACCCACAGATGCTATCTCCAACCTCAACTCTCAGAGGATGCAATCCCCATCTGTGAGAGCACACAGTGTCCCATTTATTTACATGCTTCGAGAGCTGCTTAACCACAACTACCAAGGTGCCCGGGTCCTGCGCCGCAGCTTGCACTTTGCAGCCTATGGCAAAATCACATACTCACAGACATGCATATTATACTGTGTATTTTGGTCAATCTGTGTGTGTCTATGAAAGTGTCTATACAAGTTAAATAGACAATAAGGGAAACTGGGCCAACAGCAGAGCTCTCGTCTTCAAACAAGCATTGGCAAAGCCCAGAGTTATGGAGTTGGCTGGCAGCCTTCTGGGTTTGGCAGTTTTTGTTTTGTTTAGTTATGGTTTAGCAAAACTTTATTATTGGGTCCTCATCAAATTGGCTAAAGGCAAGATGTTATAGTACTCTCTGATACTGGAAGAAACTACTTTGTGTCTTGATGTTTTCCTTCTGAAAGGGCAGCCTGTCATAACTCACAGTGAAGTCAGCAACTAGCTGAAGTGAGCTGAACCATTGGCCCACAATGCATGCTAGAGTGGGTGGAAGAAAAGTATGAATGGCACAACAACAGACTAACGGATGAAGTCTGGCTGAAAACCCCTATAACATCCATGTTAGCCACATACTTTTAGTAAAATCAAGATGTCTTGGCTAACACGAGTTCTAAAAAAAAAGGCAATTGGTCTGACTCTGGCAGCCAGCCTCTTGCGTGTGCTAATATTTTTGCAGTGTTTTTGTAAATCTTTATTAGAAATATAGAGAACTGACAAAATAGATAGAAAGCCTTGCAAAGACATATAGATACTGTTGGACTTGGCCCTTTTTGGCAGGTTCACCCCTAAACTTTTTGCCTTAAGTTCTGACATGGTGTTGGTGGTTTTAGGCCTCTGGGCACTTTAGCACTGTGGTCCAGTGTAAAGTGCGTGCACTCTGTGTACATTTGGTGAAGTTGGCCTGCCCTCCCATAGGAATGCATTGGGGATAAGTGTGTCCGTGGTAATTCCTGGTATGAGAGGAGCAGCAGAGTCGAGTTTAGTATGTATGAACTCGTGCGAATAAATGCTGCGCAATGGTGTGCGCAGATTTATGATGACTGGTGGAGAAATGCCACTTTTAGAAGTTGGCATTTCTGTGCGCTATGTGTCTGCCTGCCTGATGTGAATTGCATGTCTGGCTTGTGAGTGACAGGGGCTGGGAGGTGTGTGTGGCTCGGCGCGACCAGGAAGACAGGTGCATCTGCCTGACTGTAGGCGGGGCCTCGCGGACGTCATTTCCGCCTTCCCCCGGCCGGGAGAAGGCGACCCGGAAGACCGTCCATTCCTCACGGGGCTCCCACTAACTGAGGGAAGCCCCGCGTATGTCCAGAGAAGTCCCGGGTCCCAGGTGAAGTGAGGAGAGGCCGCCAAGATGTTGGACGCAGCCGCCACACTGGAGAAGAGCCGGCAGCGAGGGAGGAAGACCGGCGAGAGAGAAGCTCCAAGCCCGGTGAGTAAGGGCTCCCTCAGTGTTGTTGGTGCCTGTCCGAGGCACAGCATCGGGGCACATTGTCGGTGCCCACCCCAAAGGGGGGGCCTCCTTGTTGTTAGAAGGCCCAAAAGGGCCCGTGCCTCTCGAGGCACATTTCCGGTGCTTTGGGCATGTTTTGTGTCAAGAGCCCGTGTGGCTCCAACGTTGGGGGCCATTTCGGTTTCCTCGGAGTCCCGGAGTGGGGCTCAGACGGCCAGTGTCGGGCCCGTGCCTATGATTTTACAGTTGCCCCGCTGGACAGTGGGCAACTGCAATGATGTGGGGCCAGGTTTGTTTAAAGAGGCACCAGCGCGGGCAGCTGCAATGCTTTGCATATTTGTCCACCCAAAGGGCACCGTGAGTGTCCAGGTCTCAATTGATATTCACAGCTGCGCAGCAGTTAGTGCCAGCTGCTACGTTTAGGCCAACATTGCTTTGGGGGCATTTTCAGTGAGGTAGGATTGAGATGCACTCCTCTGCCCAAGCGCAGTTGCGCGCTTTTGGAGATTCTGCTGCATTGGCAGCCGCCCTGACATTTGGGACATAGGGCATTTGAGCCCCTTTGAGAAGGCCAGTTGGCCAGGGGGACTGTGGGGCTTGTAGGGCACCAGGCCCTAATGTGATTTATGTGGTGCTAGGAAATGTGATTCATGTACTATGATTTACGCACCCTGTTTTATGCCTCTAACTGTGGTTTATGTTGATGAGCTTATTTGCATACTGTGGTTTATGCTAGTGAGATTATTCTCTACCGTGAGTTATGCCCCTAATGTGAGTTATACTTAGGAGGTTATTGTCAAATGCGTTTAGACTTATGAGATGATCGCATAATGTGTTTATGCTGGTGAGGTTGGCGCAGAATATATTTCACGCCTAATGTGATGACTGCATAATATGGTTTATGTTGCAGGATATGATGCTGAGTACAGTGTTGCCAGTGATTACTGGCTGTGTTCTCCGTTTATGATATGTCCTACATTTACTAAGTTCACTTTGTGATGGTTCTGTCAGTGGTCCAGTTGGACCTGTCAGGTGTAAATAATCCCTTGTAGATATTACCTTGTGCCAGGTGGCACAATGTATATTATGTGATTACTATTCTAATGTGTTATGAGAATACAAAGGCTATTTTTGATATAACCTTGTGTGGAGTTGCTTTTGTGGTGTGCCTGGTATGTTGTTGCTGTGTGCGTGTTGCGCAAACGCTTTACACATTGCCTCCGGGATAGGCCTGACTGCTCGTGCCAAGCTACCAAGGGGGTGAGCAGGGGTTATCTTCGGCGTGTAACTCCCTCGCCCTGACTAGAGTGGTGGTTTCTGCCTGGCTTTGGCGCAAGCCTTAGCCAACCAGAGATCCCATTTCTAACATTGGTTGTCAGCGGTGAGGATAGGACTTGCGTTTGCGCAGTACCACAGCGACAACTGGTTACACTACAAGCTCTGCATTTTAGATAGTCACATGGATGGGGATTATTGTTTCTGAGTTGTTTAAGGATCATTTCGTTGAAATGTGTTTTATTGCACTATGAGTTGGGGGTCCTGCCAAGGACAGAAACCAGAGAATCTGGAGGAGTGACTGCCCTTGTGCAGACTGCTATTTCTTGGGTTGGCTTGAAGCCGAAGGAGGGACTGCCCTTGAGCCATCGTGCTATTTCTTGGGATGGCCTGACGCTGAAGGAGTGACTGCCCCTGTGCTGTCTGCTGGTTCTAGGGTTGGCCTACAGTGGTAACTTAATTGGCATGGAGTAACTGGCTCGGGAGGGTAGATTATCCCCTAAGTGCAGTGTGAGTTATCTGGAATCCCCAGTAAGGGTAGGATCCAGTGGTGGCAGCAATATGAAGTCCAGTGCAGGAAGTCCCAGTCCCAGTTTCGAGAGGATGGTACCTGGTTCCCGGTTAAGTGGGGGACAGGTTGTGATTCAGGGGCAGTGAGGAGCTGTCTCACCAGTCTGGGAGGGGCGTATGTGGATGAGTGGTGTGTTGCACTGGACGATTGGGTGTGAGTTCTTTTGGTTATAAGGAGCTTGCATTGGGGAGTGACCCTAGAGGAATGGTGCAGGTATCTCCCAACCCACGTGGCGGAGATGGTTCAGAGTAGCCCAGCTAGGTACCCTTATAGTGAGAAGGTTGCAAGGCCTCACATCCTGTCCCGCAGGGGAAGTTGTGAGACTGGGCCGTGATCCGTGCCTCAACCTCAGTCTCCAGTACTGGATGGTTCATAGAGGGAACACCAGGTAGGGAGCCTAGTCTGTCCTGTTGGACTGTTCTTTGTGGGGGATCTCCCCGTGTTAGGTGAGCTGGGAGTGTCTGTAATCAGGCCTCCATCAGTTCTGGTGTCTGGCAGTGCCGCTCCTAAGTGGAGGGTGCAGAAGTCCAGATTGAGGGGTGAGAGGGGGAAAGAGTCCCCAGTGGAAGAACCAGTGGGTCAGGGGCCAGCAAGAAGGGCTAAATCACCAATGATTGGCCATGGTGACGCCACTTCTGTCCTGGGGGATCATCACGCACTGTCAGATGGACAGGAGGTCGTGAGATCGGCGCCAGGCAGACTGTCACACGACACATTAGTTATGTGTCACCCTCAAGGAGGGGGCATGCGTGCTCCCTGTGAAGTCCTGGTTCGCCGGGCATCTAACCAAAGGGTACCGTCCCTGGGTTGGGGAGCCAGGAGCAGGTGTTTCCTGACCTGGATGGCAGGGCAACTGTAATCAGTGTCCTGACCGGTTTACCTTCTAGGGGTACCACTCCAGAGGGGTGGTGCAGGCCTAACC
Source organism: Calotriton arnoldi (assembly GCA_963921515.1). Taxonomy (NCBI): domain Eukaryota; kingdom Metazoa; phylum Chordata; class Amphibia; order Caudata; family Salamandridae; genus Calotriton; species Calotriton arnoldi. The sequence goes on from CAWUFW010008550.1 coordinate 858,030, forward strand.
CGGGATCTTTAGGGTCCCTGGCTGAGTGTGGTAGTACTACTCTGAAGGCAGCTGGGGCCCATCTTAAGTGAAGGGACCCTGCTCTTCAGAAGGGAGGGTGCAGAACTCTGGAAGGGGGTGCAGAGGGAGGGAGTCCTCGCCTCTGACCCCAGTGCAGCCGGTGAATGTAGATCCCAGGTGGTAGACCAGTTGATGGAGAGAGGTCCTGAACTGGTGGGAGAGTTGTGTTCTGGTGGGTGCTTCTCCTGGGAGAGCGCAGAACCCCAGAAGTAGAGGTTGGGTGAGGAGACGCTTCACCCGTGACCTCTGGTCAGCCTGAGGGTGCGGACCCTAGGTTGGAGGATCAGTGGTAATTTGGAACTACGCTGAGAAGGAGAGTGGAGAATGGCTATTATGTGCCAGGGGTTACTGCCCCCCACTCTGTGGATTGGCAAGGATCAGTGACATCTGGGTGGCCTAGGGCCTGGTCCTGGCCGTGGACAACTAGGGAGTACCAGTGGGGTAGCCTAGTTGGGCCTGAGAGTTCTTTTTCAGAGGGAACCATGTGGGTTCAGAGTGGCGTAGAACCGGAGGGTGTCCCTGCAGTGAGGGCCCGCGTCCGTGTTCTATCGCCCAAAGCAGGGAAGCCCATCAAGGTAGTGATTGGTCTACCCTGCGTTTTGGCTGGAAGGGGGTTGTGTTGGACTTGGCCCTTTTTGGCAGGTTCACCCCTAAACTTTTTGCCTTAAGTTCTGACATGGTGTTGGTGGTTTTAGGCCTCTGGGCACTTTAGCACTATGGTCCAGTGTAAAGTGCGTGCACTCTCTGTGTACATTTGGTGAAGTTGGCCTGCACTCCCATAGGAATGCATTGGGGATAAGTGTGTCCGTGGTAATTCCTGGTATGAGAGGAGCAGCAGGTTCGAGTTTAGTATGTCTGAACTCATGAGAATAAATGCTGCGCAATGGTGTGCGCAGATTTATGACGACTGGTGGAGAAATGCCACTTTTAGAAGTTGGCATTTCTGTGTGCTATGTGTCTGCCTGCCTGATGTGAATTGCATGTCTGGCTTGTGAGTGACAGGGGCTGGGAGGTGTGTGTGGCTCCAGGAGGGGCAGGGTGAGTCAGCGCTGGGCTGAATAGGACATCTGGGCTGGGAGTAGTGGGAGGGGTAATCGCCTGACTCTGAATAGGATGGTGCCTGCCCTAGTGAATGCTGGCTCCGCCCCCTGTGGTGTGTCTGATCACCTAGCCCCCACCTGACAAAGGGGAAGAGGAGCTTGTAAAACAAAGTGCTCCAATTCCCCCCTGAACCAGTTGCATCTGGTTCCCCCATGCCCTGCACTAAAGACAAAGGAAATGTTGATATAAATATAGGGGCTGTGACCCCATGATGTTGTTCAGTTCTTGTTCCTGAATCCTGCCGGGGCGTGCTGCTGCTGGGGCCCAGCGGGGGCTGCCATGAGGGCTTGCCTCCCTGGGCCCTGCATTGCCCCTTCATCTCCAAGGACTTTGGGGACCCTTCTGCTTCTCTTGCTAGAGTCCAGGACTTACTCTAGGATCTTTGCTGCCTCTAGCGCCTCGTGAGCGCTATGCTTTATTTCCCCCAGAGAAGAAGCATGAGGGCTCTGCAGCGCTGAGCTGCTCGTCTTGACGGGGGGGAATCCAGGCATGAGGGATTCCCCCATGGTGCCTAGAGCGGCGGGTGCCCACCCCGCTTATTTTTATATTTAAATGGTGGATGCCCACCCCACATGGCCGCTTTGTGTTTATTTTTTTATGCGGGTGCCCACCCCGCGTTGTCTATCTTAGCGGGAGCCCACCCCGCGTTCTACCTACGGGAAACACCGGCACGGCCCGGCGCGACCAGGAAGACAGGCGCATCTGCCTGACTGTAGGCGGGGCCTCGCAGACGTCATTTCCGCCTACCCCCGGCCGGGAGAAGGCGACCCGGAAGACCGTCCATTCCTCGCGGGGCTCCCACTAACTGAGGGAAGCCCCGCGTATGTCCAGAGAAGTCCCGGGTCCCAGGAGGGGGCCCGGGTGAAGTGAGGAGAGGCCGCCAAGATGTTTGACGCAGCCGCCACATTGGAGAAGAGCCGGCAGCGAGGGAGGAAGACCGGCGAGAGAGAAGCTCCAAGCCCGGTGAGTAAGGGCTCCCTCAGTGTTGTTGGTGCCTGTCCGAGGCACAGCGTCGGGGCACATTGTTGGTGCCCACCCCAAAGGGGGGGCCTCCTTGTTGTTAGAAGGCCCAAAGGGGCCCGTGCCTCTCGAGGCACATTTCCGGTGCTTTGGGCATGTTTTGTGTCAAGAGCCCGTGTGGCTCCAACGTTGGGGGCCATTTCAGTTTCCTCGGAGTCCCGGAGTGGGGCTCAGACGGCCAGTGTCGGGTCCGTGCCTATGATTTTACAGTTGCCCCGCTGGACAGTGGGCAACTGCAACGATGTGGGGCCAGGTTTGTTTAAAGAGGCCCAGTGGGGCCTCGAGGGCACAGTTGTGCCAGGGCCCCTTTACTTGATTCTCAGCTGCACCGCACCAGCGCGGGCAGCTGCAATGCTTTGCATATTTGTCCACCCAAAGGGCACCGTGAGTGTCCAGGCCTCAATTGATATTCACAGCTGCGCAGCAGTTAGTGCCAGCTGCTACGTTTAGGCAAACATTGCTTTGGGGGCATTTTCAGTGAGGTAGGATTGAGTTGCACTCCTCTGCCCAAGCGCAGTTGCGCGCTTTTGGAGATTCTGCTGCATTGGCAGCCGCCCTGACATTTGGGACATAGGGCATTTGAGCCCCTTTGAGAATGCCAGTTGGCCAGGGGGACTGTGGGGTTTGTAGGGCGCCAGGCCCTAATGTGATTTATGTGGTGCTAGGAAATGTGATTCATGTACTATGATATACGCATCCTGTTTTATGCCTCTAACTGTGGTTTATGTTGATGAGCTTATTTGCATACTGTGGTTTATGCTAGCGAGATTATTCTCTACTGTGAGTTATGCCCCTAATGTGAGTTATACTTAGGAGGTTATTGTCAAATGCATTTAGACTTATTAGATGATCGCATAATGTGTTTATGCTGGTGAGGTTGGCGCAGAATATATTTCACGCCTAATGTGATGACTGCATAATATGGTTTATGTTGCAGGATATGATGCTGAGTACAGTGTTGCCAGTGATTACTGGCTGTGTTCTCCGTTTATGATATGTCCTACATTTACTAAGTTCATTTTGTGATGGTTCTGTCAGTGGTCCAGTTGGCCCTGTCAGGTGTAAATAATCCCTTGTAGATATTACCTTGTGCCAGGTGGCACAATGTATATTATGTGATTACTATTCTAATGTGTTATGAGAATACAAAGGCTATTTTTGATATAACCTTGTGTGGAGTTCCTTTTGTGGTGTGCCTGGTATGTTGTTGCTGTGTGCGTGTTGCGCAAACGCTTACACATTGCCTCCGGGATAGGCCTGACTGCTCGTGCCAAGCTACCAAGGGGGTGAGCAGGGGTTATCTTCGGCGTGTAACTCCCTCGCCCTGACCAGAGTGGTGGTTTCTGCCTGGCTTTGGCGCAAGCCTTAGCCAACCAGAGATCCCATTTCTAACATTGGTTGTCAGCGTTGAGGATAGGACTTGCGTTTGCGCAGCACCACAGCGACAACTGGTTACACTACAAGCTCTGCATTTTAGATAGTCACATGGATGGGGATTATTGTTTCTGAGTTGTTTAAGGATCATTTCGTTGAAATGTGTTTTATTGCACTATGAGTGGGGGGTCCTGCCAAGGACAGAAACCAGAGAATCTGGAGGAGTGACTGCCCTTGTGCAGACTGCTATTTCTTGGGTTGGCCTGAAGCCGAAGGAGGGACTGCCCTTGTGCCATCGTGCTATTTCTTGGGTTGGCCTGACGCTGAAGGAGTGACTGCCCCTGTGCTGTCTGCTGGTTCAAGGGTTGGCCTACAGTGGTAACTTAATTGGCATGGAGTAACTGGCTCGGGAGGGTAGATTATCCCCTAAGTGCAGTGTGAGTTTTCTGGAATCCCCAGTAAGGGTAGGATCCAGTGGTGGCAGCAATATGAAGTCCAGTGCAGGAAGTCCCAGTCCCAGTTCCGAAAGGATTGTACCTGGTTCCCGGTTAAGTGGGGGACAGGTTGTGATTCAGGGGCAGTGAGGAGCTGTCTCACCAGTCTGGGGGGGGCGTATGTGGATGAGTAGTGTGTTGCACTGGACGATTGGGTGTGAGTTCTTTTGGTTATAAGGAGCTTGCATTGGGGAGTGACCCTAGAGGAAAGGTGCAGGTATCTCCCAACCCGCGTGGCGGATATGGTTCAGAGTAGCCCAGCTAGGTACCCTTATAGTGAGAAGGTTGCAAGGCCTCACATCCTGTCCCGCAGGGGAAGTTGTGAGACTGGGCCGTGATCCGTGCCTCAACCTCAGTCTCTAGTACTGGATGGTTCATAGAGGGAACACCAGGTAGGGAGCCTAGTCTGTCCTGTTGGACTGTTCTTTGTGGGGGATCTCCCCGTGTTAGGTGAGCTGGGAGTGTCTGTAATCAGGCCTCCATCAGTTCTGGTGTCTGGCAGTGCCGCTCCTAAGTGGAGGGTGCAGAAGTCCAGATTGAGGGGTGAGAGGGGGAAAGAGTCCCCAGTGGAAGAACCAGTGGGTCAGGGGCCAGCAAGAAGGGCTAAATCGCCAATGATTGGCCATGGTGACGCCACTTCTGTCCTGGGGGATCATCACGCACTGTCAGATGGACAGGAGGTCGTGAGATCGGCGCCAGGCAGACTGTCACACAACACATTAGTTATGTGTCACCCTCAAGGGGGGGGGCATGCGTGCTCCCTGTGAAGTCCTGGTTCGCCGGGCATCTGACCAAAGGGTACCGTCCCTGGGTTGGGGAGCCAGGAGCAGGTGTTTCCTGACCTGGACGGCAGGGCAACTGTAATCAGTGTCCTGACCGGTTTACCTTCTAGGGGTACCACTCCAGAGGGGTGGTGCAGGCCTAGCCGGGATCTTTAGGGTCCCTGGCTGAGTGTGGTAGTACTACTCTGAAGGCAGCTGGGGCCCATCTTAAGTGAAGGGACCCTGCTCTTCAGAAGGGAGGGTGCAGAACTCTGGAAGGGGGTGCAGAGGGAGGGAGTCCTCGCCTCTGACACCGGTGCAGCCGGTGAATGTAGATCCCAGGTGGTAGACCAGTTGATGGAGAGAGGTCCTGAACTGGTGGGAGAGTTGTGTTCTGGTGGGTGCTTCTCCTGGGAGAGCGCAGAACCCCAGAAGTAGAGGTTGGGTGAGGAGACGCTTCACCCGTGACCTCTGGTCAGCCTGAGGGTGCGGACCCTAGGTTGGAGGATCAGTGGTAATTTGGAACTACGCTGAGAAGGAGAGTGGAGAATGGTATTATGTGCCAGGGGTTACTGCCCCCCACTCTGTGGATTGGCAAGGATCAGTGACATCTGGGTGGCCTAGGGCCTGGTCCTGGCCGTGGACAACTAGGGAGTACCAGTGGGGTAGCCTAGTTGGCCTGAGAGTTCTTTTTCAGAGGGAACCATGTGGGTTCAGAGTGGCGTAGAACCGGAGGGTGTCCCTGCAGTGAGGACCCTCGTCCGTGTTCTATCGCCCAAAGCAGGGAAGCCCATCAAGGTAGTGATTGGTCTACCCTGCGTTTTGGCTAGAAGGGGGTTGTGTTGGACTTGGCCCTTTTTGGCAGGTTCACCCCTAAACTTTTTGCCTTAAGTTCTGACATGGTGTTGGTGGTTTTAGGCCTCTGGGCACTTTAGCACTGTGGTCCAGTGTAAAGTGCGTGCACTCTCTGTGTACATTTGGTGAAGTTGGCCTGCACTCCCATAGGAATGCATTGGGGATAAGTGTGTCCGTGGTAATTCCTGGTATGAGAGGAGCAGCAGGGTCGAGTTTAGTATGTATGAACTCGTGAGAATAAATGCTGCGCAATGGTGTGCGCAGATTTATGACGACTGGTGGAGAAATGCCACTTTTAGAAGTTGGCATTTCTGTGTTCTATGTGTCTGCCTGCCTGATGTGAATTGCATGTCTGGCTTGTGAGTGACAGGGGCTGGGAGGTGTGTGTGGCTCCAAGAGGGGCAGGGTGAGTCAGCGCTGGGCTGAATAGGACATCTGGGCTGGGAGTAGTGGGAGGGGTAATCCCCTGACTCTGAATAGGATGGTGCCTGCCCTAGTGAATGCTGGCTCCGCCCCCTGTGGTGTGTCTGATCACCTAGCCCCCACCTGACAAAGGGGAAGAGGAGCTTGCAAAACAAAGTGCTCCAATTCCCCCTGAACCAGTTGCATCTGGTTCCCCCCTGCCCTGCACTAAAGACAAAGGAAATGTTGATATAAATGTAGGGGCTGTGACCCCATGATGTTGTTCAGTTCTTGTTCCTGAATCCTGCCGGGGCGTGCTGCTGCTGGGGCCCAGGGGGGGCTGCCATGAGGGCTTGCCTCCCTGGGCCCTGCATTGCCCCTTCATCTCCAAGGACTTTGGGGACCCTTCTGCTTCTCTTGCTAGAGTCCAGGACTTACTCTAGGATCTTTGCTGCCTCTAGCGCCTCGTGAGCGCTATGCTTTATTTCCCCCAGAGAAGGAGCACGAGGGCTCTGCAGCGCTGAGCTGCTCGTCTTAATGGAGGGGAATCCCGGCGTGAGGGATTCCCCCATGGTGCCTAGAGCGGCGGGTGCCCACCCCGCTTATTTTTATATTTAAATGGTGGGTGCCCACCCCACATGGCCGCTTTGTGTTTATTTTTTTATGCGGGTGCCCACCCCGCGTTTTCTACCTTAGCGGGAGCCCACCCCGCGTTCTACCTACAGGAATCACCACCATGGCCCGGCGCGACCAGGACGACAGGCGCATCTGCCTGACTGTAGGCAGGGCCTCGCGGACATCATTTCCGCCTTCCCCCGGCCGGGAGAAGGCGACCCGGAAGACCGTCCATTCCTCGCGGGGCTCCCGCCAACTGAGGGAAGCCCTGCGTATGTCCAGAGAAGTCCCGGATCCTAGGAGGGGGCCTGGGTGAAGTGAGGAGAGGCCGCCAAGATGTTTGACGTGGCCGCCACACTGGAGAAGAGCCGGCAGCGAGGGAGGAAGACCGGCGAGAGAGAAGCTCCAAGCCCGGTGAGTAAGGGCTCCCTCAGTGTTGTTGGTGCCTGTCCGAGGCACAGCGTCGGGGCACATTGTCGGTGCCCGCCCCAAAGGGGGGGCCTCCTTGTTGTTAGAAGGCCCAAAGGGGCCTGTGCCTCTCGAGGCACATTTCCGGTGCTTTGGGCATGTTTTGTGTCAAGAGCCCGTGTGGCTCCAACGTTGGGGGCCATTTCGGTTTCCTCGGAGTCCCGGAGTGGGGCTCAGACGGCCCGAGTCGGGCCCGTGGCTATGATTTACAGTTGCCCCACTGGACAGTGGGCAACTGCAACGATGTGGGGCCAAGTTTGTTTAAAGAGGCCCAGTGGGGCCCCGAGGGCACAGTTGTGCCATCGGGTAACCCAGGGCGTAGTTCGCGAAGTAACGCTTCGCGAAGCTACGCAAAGTGCAGTTCGCACTACGCGAGCTACGCGTAGCACTACGCGAACTGCGTAGTGCGTGTTCGCAATGATTGCACTGTGCCGGATGCTTGTCCGCACTGTGCAATCATGGAAAACGATACAAAAGGGGATGATGGACGGAACGTTTGAGCCAATCAAACACTCACCCCCAGTCAACTGAGCTCACTTTGCCACTGGATTCAAGCAAGCCTGGCTGATGACGGCTGGAATGCCAGAAACCGGTCCTAGGATGCTTGTTTCCGGTCCAGGGAAGACATGGCTTGGCAGTTCGGGCTGGACTGTTCCCATGAGGCACAGGGTCAGACTGATTTGCATATGGCCATGTCTGAACTGGGGTGGTGGAGTGAGCTAAAGAATGATGATGGATTAAACCCAGATCAGTTGACTGGGGGTGAGTGTTTGATTGGCTCAAACGTTCCGTCCATCATCCCCTTTTATATCAATCATTGAAAACGGCATCTTGCACAGTGCGAGCTGTCTTTTACTGCCGCTCGAGTAGATTTTTACTCGAGCGGCAGCTTTCTCAACGCGGACTGGTAGTTTCTCATCGCGAGCGGTCGCGAGCATACGCGACCACTCGCAATGAGAAACCTCCCGCGTTGAGAATCTCGCCGGGAGGTTTATTTTCCACGCTCACGATCGGCAACTTGATGTTGCTGATCGCGAACGAGGAAAAAGTCTCGCCGGGATGTCATTTTGCTTGCTCGCGGTCGCCAACTTGATGTTGAGGACCGCGAGCAAGCAAAAAATGACCGCTGCACTACGCTACGCTACGCGTGTTTGCACTGTGCTACGTGCAATTCGCGTAGTGCGAAGTAGCGCAAACTTCGCAAACTACGCGAGCGTAGCGTAGTTTTCCGCCCAGGCCTACCATCGGGGCCTTTACTTGATTCTCAGCTGTGCCGCACCAGCGCGGGCAGCTGCAACGCTTTGCATATTTGTCCACCCAAAGGGCACCGTGAGTGTCCATGCCTCAATTGATATTCACAGCTGCGCAGCAGTTAGTGCCAGCTGCTTCGTTTAGGCCAACATTGCTTTGGGGGCATTTTCAGTGAGGTAGGAGTGAGATGCACTCCTCTGCCCCAGCGCAGTTGCGTGCTTTTGGAGATTCTGCTGCATTGGCAGCCGCCTGACTGCTCGTGCCAAGCTACCAAGGGGGTGAGCATGGGTTATCTTTGGCGTGTAACTCCCTCGCCCTGACTAGAGTGGTGGTCTCTGCCTGGCTTTGGCGCAAGCCTTAGCCAACCAGAGATCCCATTTCTAACAGATACCAATGCTAATGTAGATAGATGGACATAGATAGATATAGGTAAGTAGACAGACAGACAGACAGACAGACAGATAGATAGATAGATAGATAGATAGATTTACAACGAGAGATAGAGTTGCAAAGATATTTTGAGTGAGTTACAAAGATAGATCTGTGGATATAGGTTGATAGATAGATAGATAGATAGCTACATAGATAGACGGATAGACAGACAAGTAAATAGATAGACAGGTAGTTAGACAGACAAGTAGATAGAAAGGCTGATAGAGAAATAAAAAGACAGACTAGTAGATAGATAGACAAACAAACAAAGAGGTATACAGGTAGATGGACAGACAGACTGATAAACAGGGTTGTAAAGATAGATAAATAGAAAGACAGGAAGTGATAGCACTGCATTTCCCATTGCCCATTTGCATAGGAAGTGACATTAATGAATTTCCCATCATCCATCTGCACAGGAAGTGACATCACTCCTTCTCTCCCACAGAGGACATTTCTAATGGTGGCCTCATGCGACCTCTGCAACAATCTCTCTCAATTCTACAGCAACAAAATCACCGCTATTTTCAGCAACTTCAAGCCACAACTGGACCAGACAGACCTTGCCAAACACCTCTCAATCTTTTCCAAAGAACCAATGATAACCACATGGTCAGTCATCACCCCAGAAGAAACCACTGCTGCTTTGATATCCATCTACTCAGCGGCCCCATTGGACCATTGCCCTCACCACACCTGCTCCAGAGAGCTACAACCCACCAATGCCATCCTTGCGCCCATTCTGAATGCTTCCGCCTCTTTTGCGACCTTCCCAGGTGCTTGGTAACCTGCAACTGTCCTCCCATTGCTGGAGAAACCCTCCACCGTCCCTCGAATTCTCACCAATGACAGACCAATGTCCCTGCTACCATTCCCTCCCAAGGTCTTAGAGAAAATGACCAACAGATGCCTAACCGATTATACCTCAATGACCACCAAATCCTCAACACCATTCAGTCTGGTTTTGGATCCAACTACAGAACGAAAACTGCTCTCATCACTGCCATGGATAACATCCGCATTTCTCTGGACAGAAGAGACTATGCGGTCCTCAAACTCCTGAACCTCTCCAAAATGTTTGACACAGTCTCGCACCCCATCCTTATCCAATGCCTACATGACATCAGAATCCAAGGACACACACTGCAATGGATCTGCTCCTTCCTGACTGGAAGGACCCATTCATTAGTGGCACCATATACCTCAGACATGCTTGATCTCATCTGCAGAGTTCCACACGGATCCTCCATGAGTCTGACTCTTTTCAACAAATGCTTGATATCTCTAGCTAGCATCATCCACTCATCCACCCTCAGCATACTCTCCTACACTGATGTCACACAGCTCATTCTCTCCCTCATGCACAAGACGCCCAATAACCGGATCAAGTTTAATGCCTGCATTACTGAAATGACCCACTGTATAATGATCAACTGTCTGAAGCTGCACACCACCAATAGTGAATTTGTGATCGTCATCAAGAGCACTTCGCCGTTGGACTCTACCTGGTGGCAAACAGAGCTAGGACCAACAACCACCTCCACCACTCAGGCCAGGAACCTCGTGATCGTCATCGACATCAAACTTGACCACCCAAGTCAATGCCATCACCACCTCATGCTTCCATGATCTGAAGAAGCTGAGGAAGATTTTCAAATGCTCCCAATCAGCACCATAATAAGAAACATAACCAGCATCAAGGTGGAGAAGACTAGGGCTAAGTGAAATTTACCTTACACCATCGTAATTTGCATAATTTCAGGAATTTTGTGTTACATTTGATAAGCAAAATTCCCCAAATTATTCCATCACTCCACTTTGTACAACTACACGCCAGCCATGAATGCACAGCGACAACAGAAAACAAGCGGCTGTTGTTTGTGGTGCTTTTGTTTTAATGGGAAAAAGAATAATTTCACAAAATTTTGCCAAAATTTTGCATAACTATGCGAAAACAAATTACATGATTTTTGCACAACCCTAGAAAACAATGGAGAAGTAGGGGAATATGGCCCTGATTACGAGTTTGGCGGTCTTCCTGCAGGACTGCTACCGTGGCAATCCCAGGAAGACCACCAAGCCTGTGGTGAATCCGCCCGCCAGATACCGAGTTGAATCCGGGGCTGGCGGTGCAGCAGTGGGTATGTTTGGCTCATTGGAGAGCCTACACAGCATACTGCCACCGTGACAGCGCCTCCAGCACGTCCGTACACAGTGCAGCATGTACCATGTCGTGCATGCCACACAGTGCACGCATGACCATATACTTTTGGGGGGGCACCTCATGTGCCCCTCGCATGCACCCCCATGGGCATATTTGCCCAGGGTTCTGTTGATGGCCCTGTTCCACACATTTCTGCCAAGCATTTTTATGGTGGGGTCCCCACCATGAAATGTTTGGTGGAAAGACAGGGTGGAATCTGCTTGGCGGTGCCGGGATAGGCACTGCCACAATTCCTGCCTGCTTTGCCCACTGCCGCTCCTGCGGGATCCTAGATCCTGGTGGTGGCAGCGATCTTGGGGTGGTCCCACTGCCAGCCTTTGTAATACAGGGGTTGGGCCACCAGGGTGGTGGCAGTCAGACTGCCACCGTGACTACCGCCGTACTCGTAATGAGGCCCTAGGTGTTTCTGGAAGAGAAAATGTGATTTAGGAAGAGGAGGAGGCTGTCAAGGAGAGTTGATGCAGTGTAGCAAAGATGGAGTTGATGCAGGGAGAGGAGGGATGATGTATTGAGAGAAGATTTGGCAGAGCCTCAGAAGAGGTTCCTAGGAGGGTATGTGGTCTGTATTCTCAGCCATCTTCTTATCCCTACTCAGTCACTGTCCAGCTACAAAGTGGCTGCTATAGGTATGAGTGCAAGCAGAAATGGAAAGCAAGCTTGTAAGAAAGTGGGTTACTGGTTGAGGGGGGTGAATTCCTTCTCAAGCAGCAACCACAATATTTGTCAGGGTGAAGTCACAAGCAAACCCCAAATTAACCTGTGCTCACCTCTCTGGTAGCTTGGCACAGAGCAGTCAGGCTTACCTTAGATGCAGTGTGAAAAGCATTTATGCAGCAGCTCAAATGATAATAAAGTGCAAACACAACACAAGAAAAATGAAGAAAAAGCGAGAAGAATTTAATAAATAATTTCACACCAAAATGACAAAAATCCAATTAGTAGAACCGGAGATATGCACTTTTTAAGATTTAAGTGACAATAGTTCCAAAAAGCCCAAAGTGCCAATCTCAACTGTTTGGTCATGAGAGACCAGGAAAAAGTCACAAAGTCAGGCCAAACGCGATGGAGTATGTGTCGGACACAGGGACCAGGCTAGTCCTGCTGAATACGTTACCTACTCCATCCAGCGCCAAGAGCTCCGGAGCAGGGAGAGCGATGTGAGTGTCCATCACAGTAGCACAAAGAATAGGCTGGGCGGTCTTTGCTGTGTGGCGAAGATTGTATCACGGATGGTCAGACTGGAGCTTTGCGTTGGCGGTCACCTCATCGGTCAATACTGTACCACGATCAGTTGGTTCTCCGGAACTTTGCATTGGCAACAGGCAGCAATTTCTTAGCATGAACAAGCTAGTTCATGTTCACAGTAGCCCAAAAACTTCAGGGGAGCTCAACTGAGGCACACCAAAGGTCCAGGACCTGAATAACACCATTTGGGGGTCAGGAACGCAGTCCAGCAGAGGCCAGCAGGGCTCAGGTAGGTCTAGTTGGAGGTCAAAGCAGCAGGTCAGCTGGGCAATTGCATGGAGTCTCTGGAGCTTGTTATGTCCCTGTAGCTCAGAGCAGGAGGCCAGCTGACTGTGTCTTGGAGTCACTTCAGCTTGGGTTCAAGGGTGCAGGTCCAATCTTCCTTCTCTGCAAGCAAGGCAGCAGAGCTGCAGAGTAGCAGGGCAGCAGAGTGGCAGTCCTTCTGGCAGCAAGGCAGCACAGCAGTTGTTCTTCTGTAGTATCCACAAGTCCAAGAGTGTCCTGAGAGCAATAGATATGCTGATGAGGTAGCACATTGTTGTGCCATTGGGGCCTATACATTTAATGGAACATTGACAGAAGAATCTCAGGAAGACACTGTCTTTTCAAAGTTGATGTTTATAGCTGACTCATGTAAAGAACTCAAGAGCTTGCAGGAAAATGTCAGTGAGGCCGAGCAGCGGAGTTGGATTAGAGCAGGATGTGGAAAAAATGCAAATGACATTTGGATTTCAGCAAATGGAAGGCCAGTGTTACCAGACAGTTTGTTATCTCCCATGACACAACACTTCCATGGTCCCACAGATTTAGGGAGGGATGGTATGGTCAAGCCATTTAGACAGAATTGGTTTAATCCTAGAATCAGCATGCTCGCAGAGGATCTATGTCACCATTGACTAACATGTCAACAGATGAATGTAAGGAAATGAACATCAGTTACAGAGTCACATAGGGAGATTAGGTGGTCCTTTCAACAAAATGCAGATGGATTTTTATTGAAATGCCTGTTTGTAATGGGCTGGGATATGTAGTAGATATAGTGTGCATTTTCTGCTGATGGGTGGAAGCCTACCCAACACACCGAGAAATGAACGGCTGTTGAGAGAACTGGTACAGTGGTTTGGAATGCCATTTTACTCTGGCGCCAGATCGAGGAACTCATTTTAATAATCAGATCCTGAAGATGTTGTGAGCAACATTACATGTGGAGCAGATGTTGCATTGTAGCTATCGGCCAGAAGCTTCTGGGATAGTAGAGCAGCTGAATCGAAGCATAAAGTCTTGATTGGCAAAAGTCTGTGCATTCCCTTCACTGAAATTGCCTAATGCTTTGGTGTTGATGACCCTTTGAAGTACACCTGACAGGAAGACAGGTTTATCTCCTCATGAGATTTTGATGGGCGAAGTGATGGGATTGCCTGCTGTACCTGCAAATGTGGTTGTGAACATAACATATGACATGGTACTCGATTACTGCAAAGGATTGGCTGCTGTGTTGCATGCTGTTTCTCGACAGCTTGAAACTCTCACTGCGAATCCATATCAAGAGCAGTGCCACGGCTTGAATCCAGGGGACTGGGTACTCATTAGGAAGCATGTGAGAAAGTACTGTCTGGAGCCAAGGTGGAAAGACCACTAACCAGGTGATTTTAGTCACAAACACTGCTGTAAAATGTGCCAGAGTGCCATACTGGGTACATGCTTAAAATATCCAGAGAACAAGAGATCCATATGAAGAAATAGTGTTCTCTGAGCCAGGACCAAGGACACTGGTGACTGCACTACCGCAAGCTAAGCAGATTGCTCATGTACTGCAAGTGCCACAACAGCAAGGAAAAAGGGGTGAAGAACCACAGACAGATGAAGTTATCCAATTCCTGAATATCACACAGAGTAGCATTTGGGCTCTTGGAGTAGAAGGAGGAGTGAACATTTGCAGCAAAAGTGACAGTTGAGATACTTCCAGAGGAACAAGAAGATCCAGGAGAAGGAACAAGCAGTATATTGAGACCAGAAAGAACTTTCAATGCTGAATGAGCAGGAATCTATGAGAGAAGTTGAAATTAAATGTGTCAATTGGATTAATACCACCTACAATCAGTGTAGAACCAGAGTCAAGTGGTTTAAGTGACACAGAAAGTCATCAAGTACCAAGGAGATCGAAAAGGCTAAGAGTACCTAGCCGAAGATATTCTATACCTGAATTAACTTACTACGTAAGCCAAGTGTTAAATGTCCCAATATCAGATTTGCTTGACTGGAGCAGAGAATTTTCCTGAACTCCCTTGAAACTGTTTGACTTTTAGGTTTGAAAATGCTTTTAGTAAGAAAAATCAGTTGATGGCAAACTCATTGAATGATCTCTGCAAATAGACATAAATAAAGACTAATAAGTTGCTAAAAAGAATTAAGAAGATTACCTAAGCCTGAGGTCGCAGTAGCAGAGTAGGGATAACATTTTAGTAGAACATGGAATAGGGTTAAGGAAGACTATACAAAGATTGTTGTAAATAAAGCTGCAAGAAACTAACTATATTCCAAAGAAAAAGAACAAAAATGAAGACTGTTTGAGAAATAAAACTAAAAGGCCCATTACGATACCGGGCGTAAAAAAATCCGCCACCCATGAAAGCGGCAAAAATCCGCCCGCACACACCGTCTAAACACCGACCACGCCATTACGAATACACAAACCGAAAACCGCCATCGGCGAAAAACCACACAAGATACCGCCCGCCCTCGTCCGAGTCGGAGTCAAACCGCCCGCCACGGACGGAAACACGCACGACAACACAAAACCGCCCGCCCTCACGGCCGACACACCGCACGTGAAATTACGATCGCACCGCCATGAGCGCGGGTAAACCACAAATATACCGCCCGCCAGCGCAAACAACGCCGATGAGAATTGACACGGCAGAAGCCATGGCGCCCACGTCCCTGCACAGAAACCATCCGCTGACAAAAACAATCGCACACAACATGGCCAACAAGTCCACACAGCAAGGCACGCACAAATACACAAGCACAGTACACATCCCGAAAACACCCCCCTGGACAAACAAAAAATACAAAGGCCAGAACACCAGACACAACACACCTGAAAACAACAGACCATGAGGACACACCCACATAGGTAAGTACAAAAGCAGCACTCCCACAGACCACAACCCCTTGCAACATTGCAAACTAGAGAGGAGAGGAGAGGACACAGTGACACAGCAAGGACAGCAGCACACCACAGAAACGCACACATCACAACCACCACCACCACCACCACCAAACACCGGCACCACAAACCCCCTGCACATTACACAACACACACCGCACCAGCACCACAAACACCATGGCACCACAAAGAATGCCCAAGTTCATGCCCATTGAGCTGACGGTCATGGTCGACGAGATTATCAAGGTGCACCCACAAATCTATGGGAACCTGGTCCAGCACACACCACTAGCCACCAGAAACAGAATGTGGAACCGGATCGTAGACCAGGTCAATGCAGTCGGGACCCTGCCCAGGAACAGAGTTGAAATCAACAAACGGTGGAATGACGTCAAGAGCCTGGTCAAGAAGAAGGAGAGCAAGAACAGAGAGCTGGCTGCCGTCACTGGCGGAGGGAATCCCGCGCTCTTCAAGACCTTCAAAGCGTGGGAGGAGAAGGTGCGAGTCATTATACATCCGGAGATCCTCGCCGGATTAGCAGGGGAGTGGAGGCTGGTAAGTACAAACTAATGTATACCAGCACACCGCTATGTACTCACATGCACTACCACCATGCCACAGCTCCCAGGGACAAACACCCCCATGTCCAGCACACAATACACAACACATCACACACACATGCAACAGACACCACCACACACAGCCCAAACCTAACAACTGTAAGATACGTGGGGGCATGTGTACACTCAGCCAGCCACGTAACCACCAACAGGTCCCCAAGTATGCCAGAAGCGCCACAACGAGCACCCACCACACCCATGTGTCCGCCATAGCTGCACTAACCGACAAGTAACAGGTAAGTGGCAGGAACACAAAGTGCAGTGGGTGGGAGGGTGGACAGCTCAAGTACAACACACACCAGGCCCCTAGTCCCACAGCACAGCAAGGAGGAGCATCCCCCACACCCCACACCCACGTGTCAGCCACCGCAGTGCACACCGACAGCCGAAAGGTAGACATCACGGTCCACAACAATCGGTGTCAGTGGGTGTCCAGCCATCACCACGACCCACAACACCGCCCCCACCCCCACAGACCTGCAACATGGAGCACCCCCGCTTAGAACCATGTGGCATCCAGTACAGTGCACGCACGAACAACCTGCAGGTGGGAAACTGGACAGGGCTGGATTACTGGAGGCATGAGGACCGTAACACGACCAACACATGGGACATGTTACGTAGCAGACGAACACGCAGCACCGCCCACTGTCACGAACAAGTGAACAATGTGCACACGGACATGAACCACAGACTCACACCCCACATGACCCATCACAGACACAGCAACACCCAAGGAGCCACGTCTGCATGCACAAGCCACACTGAATATAGTACCACACGGCAGCCACTGTGCAACCCATCACACACAACCGAAACACCATTGAAGTCCTGTCCATGTAGCCCCTACTGCCTGTCAACCACACACCCCACAACTACGCCTATGTAAGACAAACAACACTAGACGCAACAGAGCGGAACAACATAAATGCACACGAACACCACTGAACCCATCAAACACACAGACACACCATGCACATACAACATACCATCCATCCCATCCGTCAGCCCCAGTCTCATGAAAGGCATGTCATCCGCACAGCTGCCACACATACAGCAGTCACGCTAAGATACATGCCCATGACCAACCATGTGCCAGAAGTCAATGAAGCGCACGCCACACTGTGAGCAACAACACACAACATGGGCCACACCCCCCCCCAGCACTGCAGTGATGCACATGGCACAGGGCAGCACGCACACCAAGGAGATGGGACAACTGCAATACGTCGGGTGGCACACAACCATCACACACTCATAACGATGCGTCCAATGCCATGTCCAGTAATCACAACAGACAGCAAATATGCAGGGTATGTCAGGCATGCACACACCTCAGACCATGCACTGTCATGCTGCCACAACACATGTCACGTTTGGCACCCATGGCTCACAGCATGTAGCCCAAAAGCATATTCCATCCCAAATGCGTTTCTGGGGCATGACCCCCATGTTGCCATATGCGTTCCTAAGCGTTCCATTTGCACCCCAAAAGCATATTCCATCCCAAATGCGTTTCTGGGACATGACCCCCATGTTGCCATATGCGTTCCTAAGCGTTCCATTTGCACCCCAAAAGCATATTCCATCCCAAATGCGTTCCTGGGGCATG